>CAWUPB010000406.1:0-33024 GCA_963924115.1 Dovyalis caffra
AATGATATCGGTGTGATAAAAGCGATGAAAAAACTATAAGGCTAGGTTGGAGCGAGTTTGGACCATGTTCTACGGAAACGGTCCAACGACCAAAACTCATAGCTATAAGCCATGACTTATGAGTTATTTTGGGGAAAAAACGTAGTTTGGCCTCTCGAAATCCGCCTTCATAGTTTGTCGGGAAGATACGGGCCAAGCTAGAGTTGGAATACGTGAAACGGTATGTGTGTGATAAAAGCGATGGAAAAGCTGTCGAGGCTAGGTTTGAGTTGTTTGGACCTGAGGTCTATACGAAACGAGTCAACAACCAAAACTCATAGCAATAAGCCACGACTTATGAGTTATTTTGGTGAAAAATATAGTTTGGGCCCTCGAAATCGGCCTTCGTAGTTTTTTATGAAGATATGGGCCAAGCTTGGACTTGGAATACGTGAAATGGTATGAGAGCGATAAAAACATACGAAACAACTTGTAGGGCTAGGTTGGAGCGAGTTTGGACCTAGTTCGTTACGAAACGGGTCAACGACAAAAGCTCATCGCTGCTAAGCGTGACTTACGAGTTATTTTCGTGAAAAAAGGTTATTTGTGTTCTCAAAATCGGTCTTCATAGTTTGTCGAAGATACGGGCTAGCTTGGAGTTGAAATACGTAAAACGATATGAGTGTGATAAAAGCGATGGAAAAAGCTGTCGAGGCTAGGTTTGAGATTTGTTTGGACTGGAGTACTATGCGAAACGGACCGACAACCAAAACTCATAGCTATAAGCCACGACTTATGAGTTATTTTGGTGAAAAAATGTAGTTTGGGCCCTCGAAATCGGCCTTCGTAGTTTTTAAGAAGATATGGGCCAAGCTTGGACTTGGAATACGTGAAACGGTATGAGAGCGATAAAAGCGACGAAACATCTTGTAGGGCTAGGTTGGAGCGAGTTTGGACTTAGTTCGATTCGAAATGGGCCGACGACAAAAGTTCATCGCTCTAGGCTGTGACTTACGAGTTATTTTGGTGAAAAAAGGTAGTTTGGGCTATCAAAATCGGTCTTCATAGTTTGTCAGAAGATACGGGCTAGCTGGAGTTAAAATACGTGAAACGGTATGAGTGTGATAAAAGCTGATGGAAAAGCTGTCGGGCTAGGTTTGAGATTTGTTTGGACCTAGGTACATACGAAACGGGCCAACAACGAAACTTATAGCTATAAGCCACGACTTATGAGTTATTTTGGTGAAAAAATGTAGTTTGGGCCCTCGAAATCGGCCTTCAAAGTTTTTAAGAAGATATGGGCCAAGCTTGGACTTGGAATACGTGAAACGGTATGAGAGCGATAAAAACTTACGAAACAACTTGTAGGAGTTTAGGTTGGAGCGAGTTTGGACCTAGTTCGATGCGAAATGGGCAACGACAAAAGCTCATCGCTCTAGGTTGTGACTTACGAGTTATTTTGGTGAAAAAAGGTAGTTTGGGCTCTCGAAATCGGTCTTCATAGTTTGTCGAAGATACGGGCTAGCTGGAGTTGGAATACGTAAAACGATATGAGTGTGATAAAAGCTGATGAAAAAAGCTGTAAGGCTAGGTTTGAGATTTGTTTGGACCTAGTTCTACGAAAACGGGCCAACGACCAAAACTCATAGCTATAAGCCATGACTTATGAGTTAGTTTGGTGAAACAACGTAGTTTGCGCTCTCAAAATGCTGCCTTCATAGTTTGTCGAAGATAAGGGCCAACTAGAGTTTGAATAAGTGAAACGGTATGAGTGTGATAAAAACTAATGGAAAAATTGTCGGGCTAGGTTTGAAATTTGTTTAGACTGGAGTCTATACGAAACGGGCTCGACGACCAAAACTCATAGCTATAGGCCATGACTTATGAGTTATTTTGGTGAAAAAATGTAGTTTGGGCTTTCAAAATCGGCCTTCATAGTTTTTAAGAAGATATGGGCCAATTTGGACTTGGAATACGTGAAACGGTATGAGAGCGATAAAAACTTACGAAACATCTGTAGGGCTAGGTTGGAGCGGTTTGGACCTAGTTCGATGCGAAATGGGCCAACGAAAAAAGCTCATCGCTCTAAGTTGTGACTTACGAGTTATTTTGGTGAAAAAAGGTAGTTTGGGCTCTCAAAATCGGTCTTCGTAGTTTGTCGAGAAGATACGGGCTAGCTTGGAGTTGGAATACGTAAAACGATATGAGTGTGATAAAAGCGATGAAAAAAATTGTAAGGCTAGGTTTGAAGTTTGTTTGGACCTAGTTCTACAGAAAACGGGCCAACGACCAAAACTCATAGCTATAAGCCATGACTTATGAGTTAGTTTGGTGAAACAACGTAGTTTGGGCTCTCAAAATGCTGCCTTCATAGTTTGTCGGGAAGATACGGGCCGGCTAGAGTTGGAATACGTGAAACGGTATGAGTGTGATAAAAACTAATAGAAAAACTATACGGCTAGGTTTGAGATTTGTTTGGACCTAGGTCTATACGAAGCAGGTCAACGACCAAAACTCATAGCTATAAGCCACGACTTATGAGTTATTTTGGTGAAAAAATATAGTTTGGGCCCTCGAAATCGGCCTTCATCGTTTTTTAAGAAGATATGGGCCAAGCTTGGACTTGGAATACGTGAAACGGTATGAGAGCGATAAAAACGGACGAAGCCTTATAGGGCTAGGTTGGAGGAGTTTGGACCTAGTTCGATGCGAAACGGGTCAACGACAAAAGCTCATCGCTCTTAGCCGTGACTTACGAGTTATTTTCGTGGAAAAAGGTTGTTTGTGTTCTCAAAATCGGTCTTCGTAGTTTGTCAGAAGATACGGGCTAGCTGGAGTTGGAATACGTAAAACGATATGAGTGTGATAAAAGCGATGGAAAAACTATCGGTCTAGGTTTGAGCTATTTGGACCTAGTTCTACGAAAACGGGCCAACGACCAAAACTTATAGCTATAAGCGATGACTTATGAGTTATTTTGGTGAAAAAACGTAGTTTGGGCTCTCAAAATGCGCCTTCATAGTTTGTCGAAGATACGGGCCAAGCCTAGAGTTGGAATACGTGAAACGGTATGAGTGTGATAAAAATTGATGGAAAAAGCTGTCGGGCTAGGTTTGAGTTTGTTTGGACCTAGAGTCTCTACGAAACGGACCGACAACAAAACTCATAGCTATAAGCCACGACTTATGAGTTATTTTGGTGAAAAACTACAATTTGGGCCACTAAAAATCGGCCTTCGTAGTTTTTGAGATGATATGGGCCAATTGGACTTGGAATACGTGAAACGGTATGAGAGCGATAAAAGCGACGAAACACTGTAGGGCTACGTTGGAGCGAGTTTGGACCTAGTTCGATGCGAAACGGGCCAACGATAAAAGCACATCGCTCGAAGCCTTGACTTACGAGTTATTTTGGTGAAAAAAGGTTGTTTGTGTTCTCAAAATCGGTCTTCATAGTTTGTCAGAAGATACGGGCTAGCTGGAGTTGAAATACGTAAAACGATATGAGTGTGATAAAAGCTGATGGAAAAATTGTCGGGCTAGGTTTGAGATATGTCTAGACCTAGGACTATACGAAACGGGCCGACAACCAAAACTCATAGCTATAGGCCACGACTTATGAGTTATTTTGGTGAAAAAATGTAGTTTGGGCCCTCGAAATCGGCCTTCGTAGTTTTTAAGAAGATATGGGCCAAGCTTGGACTTGGAATACGTGAAACGGTATGAGAGCGATAAAAACGGACGAAACCTTTGTAGGGCTAGGTTGGAGGAGTTTGGACCTAGTTCGATGCGAAACGGGTCAACGACAAAAGCTCATCGCTACTAGCAGTGACTTACGAGTTATTTTCGTGGAAAAAGGTTGTTTGTGTTCTCGAAATCGGTCTTCGTAGTTTGTCGAAGATACGGGCTAGCTGGAGTTGGAATACGTAAAACGATATGAGTGTGATAAAAGCTGATGAAAAAGCTTGTAAGGCTAGGTTTGAAGTTTGTTTGGACCTAGTTCTACGAAAGCGGACCAACGACCAAAACTCATAGCTATAAGCCATGACTTATGAGTTAGTTTGGTGAAACAACGTAGTTTGGGCTCTCAAAATGCTGCCTTCATAGTTTGTCAAGAAGATAAGGGCCAACTAGAGTTTGAATACGTGAAACGGTATGAGTGTGATAAAAGCTGATGGAAAAATTGTCGAGGCTAGGTTTGAAATTTGTTTCGACCTATGTCTATACGAAACGGACCGATGACCAAAACTCATAGCTATAGGCCATGACTTATGAGTTATTTTGGTGAAAAAATGTAGTTTGGGCTCTCGAAATCGGCCTTCGTAGTTTTTAAGAAGATATGAGCCAAGCTTGGACTTGGAATACGTGAAACGGTATGAGAGCGATAAAAGCGAGGAAACAACTTGTAGAGGTTAGGTTGGAGCGGTTTGGACCTAGTTCCATGCGAAATGGGCCAACGACAAAAGATCATCGCTCTAGGCTGTGACTTACGAGTTATTTTGGTGAAAAAAGGTAGTTTGAGATTCGTCAAAATCGGTCTTCATAGTTTGTCAAAAAGATACGGGCTAGCTTGGAGTTGGAATACGTAAAACGATATGAGTGTGATAAAAGCTGATGAAAAAGCTGTAAGGCTAGGTTTGAAATTTGTTTGGACCTAGTTCTACGAAAACGGGCTAACGACCAAAACTCATAGCTATAAGCCATGACTTATGAGTTAGTTTGGTGAAACAACGTAGTTTGGGCTCTCAAAATGCTGCCTTCATAGTTTGTCGAAGATACGGGCCAACTAGAGTTTGAATACGTGAAATGGTATGAGTGTGATAAAAGCTGATGAAAAACACTGTAAGGCTAGGTTTGAGATTTGTTTGGACCTAGTTCTACGAAAACGGGCCAACGACCAAAACTCATAGCTATAAGCCATGACTTATGAGTTAGTTTGGTGAAAAAACGTAGTTTGGGCTCTCAAAATGCTGCCATCGTAGTTTGTCGGGAAGATACGGGCCAGCTAGAGTTGGAATACACGAAACGGTATGAGTGTGATAAAAACTAATAGAAAAACTATACGGCTAGGTTTGAAATTTGTTTGGACCTAGGTCTATACGAAACGGGTCAACAACCAAAACTCATAGCTATAAGCCACGACTTATGAGTTATTTTGGTGAAAAAATGTAGTTTGGGCCCTCGAAATCGGCGCTTCATCGTTTTTTAAGAAGATATGGGCCAAGCTTGGACTTGGAATACGTGAAACGGTATGAGAGCGATAAAAACGGACGAAGCACCTTGTAGGGCTAGGTTGGAGGAGTTTGGACCTAGTTCGATGCGAAACGGGTCAACGACAAAAGCTCATCGCTACAGCCGTGACTTACGAGTTATTTTCATGGAAAAAGGTTGTTTGTGTTCTCAAAATCGGTCTTCATAGTTTGTCGAAGATACGGGCTAGCTGGAGTTGGAATACGTAAAACGATATGAGTGTGATAAAAGCGATGGAAAACTATCGAGGCTAGGTTTGAGCTATTTGGACCTAGTTCTACGAAAACGGGCCGACGACGAAAACTTATAGCTATAAGCGATGACTTATGAGTTATTTTGGTGAAAAAACGTAGTTTGGGCTCTCAAAATGCGCCTTCGTAGTTTGTCGAGAGATACGGGCCAACTAGAGTTGGAATACGTGAAACGGTATGAGTGTGATAAAAATTGATGGAAAAGCTGTCGAGGCTAGGTTTGAAGTTTGTTTGGACCTAGAGTCTCTACGAAACGGACCGACAACCAAAACTCATAGCTATAAGCCACGACTTATGAGTTATTTTGGTGAAAAACTACAATTTGGGCCACTAAAAATCGGCCTTCGTAGTTTTTGAGAGGATATGGGCCAATTGGACTTGGAATACGTGAAACGGTATGAGAGCGATAAAAGCGACGAAACCTGTAGGGCTACGTTGGAGCGAGTTTGGACCTAGTTCGATGCGAAACGGGCCAACGATAAAAGCTCATCGCTCGAAGCCTTGACTTACGAGTTATTTTGGTGAAAAAAGGTTGTTTGTGTTCTCGAAATCGGTCTTCGTAGTTTGTCGAAGATACGGGCTAGCTTGGAGTTGAAATACGTAAAACGATATGAGTGTGATAAAAGCTGATGGAAAAATTATCGGGCTAGGTTTGAGATTTGTTTAGACTGGGACTATACGAAACGGGCCGAAACCAAAACTCATAGCTATAGGCCACGACTTATGAGTTATTTTGGTGAAAAAATGTAGTTTGGGCCCTCGAAATCGGCGCTTCGTAGTTTTTAAGAAGATATGGGCCAAGCTTGGACTTGGAATACGTGAAATGGTATGAGAGCGATAAAAGCTGACGAAACAACTGTAGGGCTACGTTGAAGCGAGTTTGGACCTAGTTCGATTCGAAATGGGCCAACGACAAAAGCTCATCGCTCGGGCTGTGACTTACGAGTTATTTTGGTGAAAAATGGTAGTTTGGGCTCTCGAAATCGGTCTTCATAGTTTGTCGAAGATACGGGCTAGCTGGAGTTGGAATACGTAAAACGATATGAGTGTGATAAAAGCTGATGAAAAAAGCTGTAAGGCTAGGTTTGAGATTTGTTTGGACCTAGTTCTACCAAAAGCGGGCCAACGACCAAAACTCATAGCTATAAGCCATGACTTATGAGTTAGTTTGGTGAAACAACGTAGTTTGGGCTCTCAAAATGCTGCCTTCGTAGTTTGTCAGAAGATAAGGGCCAAGCTAGAGTTTGAATACGTGAAACGGTATGAGTGTGATAAAAGCGATGGAAAAATTATCGAGGCTAGGTTTGAAGTTGTTTCGACCTAAGTCTATACGAAACGGGCCGACGACCAAAACTCGTAGCTATAGGCCACGACTTGTGAGTTATTTTGGTGAAAAAATGTAGTTTGGGCTCTTAAAATCGGCCTTCGTAGTTTTTAAGAAGATATGAGCCAAGCTTGGACTTGGAATACGTGAAACGGTATGAGAGCGATAAAGCGACGAAACAACTTGTAGAGGCTAGGTTGGAGCGAGTTTGGACCTAGTTCCATGCGAAATGGGCCAACGACAAAAGCTCATCGCTCTAGGTTGTGACTTACGAGTTATTTTGGTGAAAAAAGGTAGTTTGGGCTCTCGAAATCGGTCTTCATAGTTTGTCGAAAAGATACGGAGCTAAGCTGGAGTTGGAATACGTAAAACAATATGAGTGTGATAAAAGCGATGAAAAAAGCTGTAAGGCTAGGTTTGAGGTTGTATGGACCTAGTTCTACGAAAACGGGCTAACGACCAAAACTCATAGCTATCGGCCATGACTTATGAGTTAGTTTGGTGAAACAACGTAGTTTGGGCTCTCGAAATGCGCCTTCATAGTTTGTCAAGAAGATACGGGCCGGTAGAGTTTGAATACGTGAAACGGTATGAGTGTGATAAAAGCGATGAAAAACACTGTAAGGCTAGGTTTGAGGCTGTTTGGACCTAGTTCTACGAAAGCGGGCCAACGACCAAAACTCGCTAGCTATAGGCCACGACTTATGAGTTATTTTGGTGAAAAAATGTAGTTTGGGCTCTCGAAATCGGCCTTCGTAGTTTTTAAGAAGATATGGGCCAAGCTTGGACTTGGAATACGTGAAATGGTATGAGAGCGATAAAAACTTACGAAACAACTTGTAGGGTTAGGTTGGAGCGAGTTTGGACCTAGTTCCATGCGAAATGGGCCAACGACAAAAGCTCATCGCTCTAGTTTGTGACTTACGAGTTATTTTGGTGAAAAAAGGTAGTTTGGGCTCTCAAAATCGGTCTTCATAGTTTGTCGAAGATACGGGCTAAGCTGGAGTTGGAATACGTAAAACGATATGAGTGTGATAAAAACTTATGAAAAAGCTTGTAAGGCTAGGTTTGAGATTTGTTTGGACCTAGTTCTACGAAAACGGGCCAACGACCAAAACTCATAGCTATAAGCCATGACTTATGAGTTAGTTTGGTGAAAAAACGTAGTTTGGGCTCTCAAAATCTTCCTTCATAGTTTGTCGAAGATACGGGCCAACTAGAGTTTGAATACGTGAAACGGTATGATTGTGATAAAAGCTGATGGAAAAATTGTCGGGCTAGGTTTGAGACTTGTTTAGACCTAGGTCTATACGAAACGGGCCGACAACCAAAACTCATAGCTATAGGCCACGACTTATGAGTTATTTTGGTGAAAAAATATAGTTTGGGCCCTCGAAATCGGCCTTCATAGTTTTTAAGAAGATATGAGCCAAGTTTGGACTTGGAATACGTGAAACGGTATGAGAGCGATAAAAGCGACGAAACAACTTGTAGGGCTAGGTTGGAGCGGTTTGGACCTAGTTCGATGCGAAACGGGTCAACGACAAAAGCTCATCGCTCTAGCCGTGACTTACGAGTTATTTTGGTGAAAAAAGGTTCTTTGTGTTCTAAAAATCGGTCTTCATAGTTTGTTAAGAAAATAAGGGCTAACTAGAGTTGGATACGTGAAATGATATCGGTGTGATAAAAGCGATGAAAAAGCTGTAAGGCTAGGTTGGAGCGAGTTTGGACCATGTTCTACGGAAACGGGCCAACGACCAAAACTCATAGCTATAAGCCATGACTTATGAGTTATTTTTGTGAAAAAACGTAGTTTGGCCTCTCAAAATCCGCCTTCATAGTTTGTGAGGAAGATACGGGCCAACTAAAGTTGGAATACGTGAAAAGGTATGAGTGTGATAAAAGCGATGGAAAAAGCTGTCGAGGCTAGGTTTGAGATTTGTTTGGACCTAGAGTCTATACGAAACGGGTCAACAACCAAAACTCATAGCAATAAGCCACGACTTATGAGTTATTTTGGTGAAAAATATAGTTTGAGCCCTCGAAATCGACCTTCATAGTTTTTAAGAAGATATGGGCCAAGCTTGGACTTGGAATACGTGAAACGGTATGAGAGCGATAAAAACTTACGAAACAACTTGTTGGGCTAGGTTGGAGCGGTTTGGACCTAGTTCGATGCGAAACGGGTCAACGATAAAAGCTCGTCGCTACTAGCCGTGACTTACGAGTTATTTTCGTGAAAAAAGGTTGTTTGTGTTCTCAAAATCGGTCTTCATAGTTTGTCGAAGATACGGGCTAGCTTGGAGTTGAAATACGTAAAACGATATGAGTGTGATAAAAACTAATGGAAAAGCTGTCGAGGCTAGGTTTGAGATTTGTTTGGACCTAGAGTACATACGAAACGGGCCAACAACCGAAACTCATAGCTATAAGCCACGACTTATGAGTGATTTTGGTGAAAAATTGTAGTTTGGGCCCTCGAAATCGGCCTTCATAGTTTTTAAGAAGATATGGGCCAAGTTGGACTTGGAATACGTGAAACGGTATGAGAGCGATAAAGCGACGAAACAACTTGTAGAGGCTAGGTTGGAGCGGTTTGGACCTAGTTCGATTCGAAATGGGCCAACGACAAAAGCTCATCGCTACAAGCTGTGACTTACGAGTTATTTTGGTGAAAAATGGTAGTTTGGGCTCTCGAAATCGGTCTTCATAGTTTGTCGAAGATACGGGCTAGCTGGAGTTGGAATACGTAAAACGATATGAGTGTGATAAAAGCTGATGAAAAAGCTTGTAAGGCTAAGTTTGAGACTTGTTTGGACCTAGTTCTACGAAAACGGGCCAACGACCAAAACTCGTAGCTATAAGCCATGACTTATGAGTTAGTTTGGTGAAAAAACGTAGTTTGGGCTCTCAAAATGCTGCCTTCATGGTTTGTCGAAGATACGGGCCAACTAGAGTTTGAATACGTGAAACGGTATGAGTGTGATAAAAACTAATGGAAAAATTATCGAGGCTAGGTTTGAGATTTGTTTAGACCTAGGACTATACGAAGCAGACGATGACAAAACTCATAGCTATAGGCCACGACTTATGAGTTATTTTGGTGAAAAAATGTAGTTTGGGCTCTCAAAATCGACCTTCATAGTTTTTAAGAATATATGGCCAAGCTGGAATTGGAATACGTGAAGCTGTATGAGAGCGATAAAAGCGACGAAACAACTTGTAGGGCTAGGTTGGAGCGGTTTGGACCTAGTTCGATGCGAAATGGGCCAACGACAAAAGCTCATCGCTCTAGGTTGTGACTTACGAGTTATTTTGGTGAAAAAAGGTAGTTTGGGCTCTCGAAATCGGTCTTCATAGTTTGTCGAAGATACGGGCTAGCTGGAGTTGGAATACGTAAAACGATATGAGTGTGATAAAAGCGATGAAAAAAGCTGTAAGGCTAGGTTTGAGATTTGTTTGGACCTAGTTCTACCAAAAACGGGCCAACGACCAAAACTCATAGCTATAAGCCATGACTTATGAGTTATTTTTGTGAAAAAACGTAGATTGGGCTCTCAAAATGCGCTTCATAGTTTCTCGAAGATACGGGCCAACTAGAGTTGGAATACGTGAAATGGTATGAGTGTGATAAAAGCGATGGAAAAGCTGTCGAGGCTAGGTTTGAAGTTCGTTTGGATCTAGGTCTATACGAAACAGGCCAACAACGAAAACTCGTAGCTATAAGCCACGACTTATGAGTTATTTTGGTGAAAAACTACGGTTTGGGCCACTAAAAATTAGCCTTCGTAGTTTTTGAGAGGATATGGGCCAAGTTTGGACTTGGAATACGTGAAACGGTATGAGAGCGATAAAAGCGACGAAACACTGTAGGGCTACGTTGGAGCGAGCTTGGACCTAGTTCGATGCGAAACGGGCCAACGATAAAAGCTCATCGCTCTAAGCCTTGACTTACGAGTTATTTTGGTGAAAAAAGGTTGTTTGTGTTCTAAAAATCGGTCTTCATAGTTTGCCAGAAAATACGAGCTAGCTGGGGTTGGATACGTGAAATGATATGAGTGTGATAAAAGCTGATGAAAAAAGCTTGTAAAGCTAGGTTTGAGATTTGTTTGGACCTAGTTCTACAGAAAAGGGGCCAACGACCAAAACTCATAGCTATAAGCCAATACTTATGAGTTAGTTTGGTGAAACAACGTAGTTTGGGCTCTCGAAATGCTGCCTTCGTAGTTTGTCATGAAGATAAGGGCCAACTAGAGTTTGAATACGTGAAACGGTATGAGTGTGTAAAAGCTGATGGAAAAATTGTCGGGCTAGGTTTGAGATTTGTTTAGACCTAGGTCTATACGAAACGGACCGACAACCAAAACTCATAGCTATAGGCCACGACTTATGAGTTATTTTGGTGAAAAAATATAGTTTGGGCCCTCGAAATCGGCCTTCGTAGTTTTTAAGAAGATATGAGCCAAGCTTGGACTTGGAATACGTGAAACGGTATGAGAGCGATAAAGCGACGAAACATCTTGTAGGGCTAGGTTGGAGCGAGTTTGGACCTAGTTCGATGCGAAACGGGTCAACGACAAAAGCTCATCGCTCTAGCCGTGACTTACGAGTTATTTTGGTGAAAAAAGGTTGTTTGTGTTCTCAAAATCGGTCTTCATAGTTTGTCGAAGATACGGGCTAGCTGGAGTTGAAATACGTAAAACGATATGAGTGTGATAAAAGCTGATGGAAAAAGCTGTCGGGCTAGGTTTGAAATTTGTTTGGACCTAGGTCTATACGAAACGGACCGACAACCAAAACTCATAGCTATAAGCCACGACTTATGAGTTATTTTGGTGAAAAAATGTAGTTTGGGCCCTCGAAATCGGCCTTCATAGTTTTTAAGAAGATATGGGCCAAGCTTGGACTTGGAATACGTGAAACGGTATGAGAGCGATAAAAACTTACGAAACACTTTAAGGCTAGGTTGGAGCGGTTTGGACCTAGTTCGATGCGAAACGGGTCAACGACAAAAGCTCATTGCTCTCAGCGTGACCTCGAGTTATTTTGGTGAAAAAAGGTTGTTTGTGTTCTCAAAATCGGCTTCGTAGTTTGTCGGGAAGATACGGGCTAGCTGGAGTTGGAATACGTAAAACGATATGAGTGTGATAAAAGCTGATGAAAAAAGCTGTAAGGCTAGGTTTGAAGTTTGTTTGGACCTAGTTCTACGAAAACGGGCCAACGACCAAAACTCGTAGCTATAAGCCATGACTTATGAGTTAGTTTGGTGAAACAACGTAGTTTGGGCTCTCAAAATGCGCCTTCATAGTTTGTCGAGAAGATAAGGGCCAACTAGAGTTTGAATACATGAAACGGTAGGAGTGTGATAAAAGCGATGGAAAAATTGTCGAGGCTAGGTTTGAAATTTGTTTAGACCTAGGTACTATACGAAGCAGACCAACAACCATAGCTGATAGCTATAGGCCACGACTTATGAGTTATTTGGTGAAAAAATGTAGTTTGGGCTCTCAAAATCGGCCTTCGTAGTTTTTAAGAAGATATGGGCCAAGCTTGGACTTGGAATACGTGAAACGGTATGAGAGCGATAAAAGCGACGAAGCACTTGTAGGGCTAGGTTGGAGCGGTTTGGACCTAGTTCGATGCGAAATGGGCTAACGACAAAAGCTCATCGCTCTAGGCTTGTGACTTACGAGTTATTTTGGTGAAAAAAGGTAGTTTGGGCTATCAAAATCGGTCTTCATAGTTTGTCGAGAAGATACGGGCTAGCTTGGAGTTGGAATACGTAAAACGATATGAGTGTGATAAAAGCTGATGAAAAAGCTGTAAGGCTAGGTTTGAGATTTGTTTGGACCTAGTTCTACGAAAACGGACCAACGACCAAAACTCATAGCTATAAGCCATGACTTATGAGTTAGTTTGGTGAAACAACGTAGTTTGGGCTCTCAAAATGCTGCCTTCATAGTTTGTCAAGAAGATAAGGGCCAACTAGAGTTTGAATACATGAAACGGTAGGAGTGTGATAAAAGCTGATGGAAAAATTGTCGGGCTAGGTTTGAGACTGTTTAGACCTAGAGTCTATACGAAACGGGCCAACGACCATAGCGATAGCTATAGGCCACGACTTATGAGTTATTTGGTGAAAAAATGTAGTTTGGGCCCTCGAAATCGGCCTTCGTAGTTTTTAAGAAGATATGGGCCAAGCTTGGACTTGGAATACGTGAAACGGTATGAGAGCGATAAAAACTTACGAAACACTTTAGGGCTAGGTTGGAGCGAGTTTGGACCTAGTTCGATGCGAAACGGGTCAACGACAAAAGCTCATCGCTCTAGCGCGTGACCTCGAGTTATTTTGGTGAAAAAAGGTTGTTTGTGTTCTCGAAATCGGTCTTCGTAGTTTGTCGGGAAGATACGGGCTAGCTGGAGTTGGAATACGTAAAACGATATGAGTGTGATAAAAGCGATGAAAAAAGCTGTAAGGCTAGGTTTGAGGTTTGTTTGGACCTAGTTCTACAGAAAACGGGCCAACGACCAAAACTCATAGCTATAAGCCATGACTTATGAGTTAGTTTGGTGAAACAACGTAGTTTGGGCTCTCAAAATGCTGCCTTCGTAGTTTGTCGAGAAGATAAGGGCCAACTAGAGTTTGAATACGTGAAACGGTATGAGTGTGATAAAAGCGATGGAAAAATTGTCGGGCTAGGTTTGAAGTTTGTTTAGACCTAGAGTCTATACGAAACAGACCGACAACCATAGCTGATAGCTATAGGCCACGACTTATGAGTTATTTGGTGAAAAAATGTAGTTTGGGCTCTCAAAATCGGCCTTCATAGTTTTTAAGAAGATATGGGCCAAGCTTGGACTTGGAATACGTGAAACGGTATGAGAGCGATAAAAGCGACGAAACAACTTGTAGGGCTAGGTTGGAGCGAGTTTGGACCTAGTTCGATGCGAAATGGGCTAACGACAAAAGCTCATCGCTCTAGGCTGTGACTTACGAGTTATTTTGGTGAAAAAAGGTAGTTTGGGCTATCAAAATCGGTCTTCGTAGTTTGTCGAGAAGATACGGGCTAGCTTGGAGTTGGAATACGTAAAACGATATGAGTGTGATAAAAGCTGATGAAAAAGCTGTAAGGCTAGGTTTGAGATTTGTTTGGACCTAGTTCTACGAAAACGGGCCAACGACCAAAACTCATAGCTATAAGCCATGACTTATGAGTTAGTTTGGTGAAAAAACGTAGTTTGGGCTCTCAAAATGCTGCCTTCATAGTTTGTCAAGAAGATACGGGCCAACTAGAGTTTGAATACGTGAAACGGTATGAGTGTGATAAAAAGCGATGGAAAAATTATCGAGGCTAGGTTTGAAGTTTGTTTAGACTAGGACTATGCGAAACGGACGCTGACAAAACTCGTAGCTATAGGCCACGACTTATGAGTTATTTTGGTGAAAAAATGTAGTTTGGGCTCTCAAAATCGGCCTTCATAGTTTTTAAGAATATATGGCCAAGTTGGAATTGGAATACGTGAAGCTGTATGAGAGCGATAAAGCGACGAAACAACTTGTAGGGCTAGGTTGGAGCGGTTTGGACCTAGTTCGATGCGAAATGGGCCAACGACAAAAGCTCGTCGCTACAGAGTTGTGACTTACGAGTTATTTTGGTGAAAAAAGGTAGTTTGGGCTCTCAAAATCGGTCTTCATAGTTTGTCGAAGATACGGGCTAGCTGGAGTTGGAATACGTAAAACGATATGAGTGTGATAAAAGCGATGAAAAAAGCTGTAAGGCTAGGTTTGAGATTTGTTTGGACCTAGTTCTACCAAAACGGGCCAACGACCAAAACTCATAGCTATAAGCCATGACTTATGAGTTATTTTTGTGAAAAAACGTAGATTGGGCTCTCAAAATGCTGCCTTCATAGTTTCTCGAAGATACGGGCCAAGCTAGAGTTGGAATACGTGAAATGGTATGAGTGTGATAAAAGCGATGGAAAAGCTGTCGAGCTAGGTTTGAAGTTTGTTTGGATCTAGGTCTATACGAAACGGACCGACAACCAAAACTCATAGCTATAAGCCACGACTTATGAGTTATTTTGGTGAAAAACTACGGTTTGGGCCCTAAAAATTAGCCTTCGTAGTTTTTGAGAGGATATGGGCCAAGCTTGGACTTGGAATACGTGAAACGGTATGAGAGCGATAAAAGCGACGAAACACTGTAGGGCTACGTTGGAGCGAGCTTGGACCTAGTTCGATGCGAAACGGGCCAACGATAAAAGCTCATCGCTCTAAGCCTTGACTTACGAGTTATTTTGGTGAAAAAAGGTTGTTTGTGTTCTAAAAATCGGTCTTCATAGTTTGCCAGAAAATACGAGCTAGCTGGAGTTGGATACGTGAAATGATATGAGTGTGATAAAAGCGATGAAAAAGCTGTAAGGCTAGGTTTGAAGTTTGTTTGGACCTAGTTCTACCAGAAAAGGGGCCAACGACCAAAACTCATAGCTATAAGCCAATGACTTATGAGTTAGTTTGGTGAAACAACGTAGTTTGGGCTCTCAAAATGCTGCCTTCGTAGTTTGTCATGAAGATAAGGGCCAACTAGAGTTTGAATACGTGAAACGGTATGAGTGTGTAAAAGCTGATGGAAAAATTGTCGGGCTAGGTTTGAAATTTGTTTAGACCTAGGTCTATACGAAACGGGCCGACGACCAAAACTCATAGCTATAGGCCACGACTTATGAGTTATTTTGGTGAAAAAATATAGTTTGGGCCCTCGAAATCGGCCTTCATAGTTTTTAAGAAGATATGAGCCAAGCTTGGACTTGGAATACGTGAAACGGTATGAGAGCGATAAAAGCGACGAAACAACTTGTAGAGGCTAGGTTGGAGCGGTTTGGACCTAGTTCGATGCGAAACGGGTCAACGACAAAAGCTCATCACTCTAGCGTGACTTACGAGTTATTTTCGTGAAAAACGGTTGTTTGTGTTCTCAAAATCGGTCTTCATAGTTTGTCGAAGATACGGGCTAGCTGGAGTTGAAATACGTAAAACGATATGAGTGTGATAAAAGCTGATGGAAAAAGCTGTCGGGCTAGGTTTGAAGTTTGTTTGGACCTAGGTACTATACGAAACGGACCGACAACCAAAACTCATAGCTATAAGCCACGACTTATGAGTTATTTTGGTGAAAAATATAGTTTGGGCCCTCGAAATCGGCCTTCATAGTTTTTTAAGAAGATATGGGCCAAGCTTGGACTTGAAATACGTGAAACGGTATGAGAGCGATAAAAACTTACGAAACAACTTGTAGGGCTAGGTTGGAGCGGTTTGGACCTAGTTCGATGCGAAACGGGTCAACGATAAAAGCTCATCGCTCTAGCGTGACTTACGAGTTATTTTGGTGAAAAAAGGTTGTTTGTGTTCTCAAAATCGGTCTTCATAGTTTGTCAAGAAGATACGGGCTAGCTTGGAGTTGAAATACGTAAAACGATATGAGTGTGATAAAAGCTGATGGAAAAAGCTGTCGAGGCTAGGTTTGAGATTTGTTTGGACCTAGAGTCTATACGAAACGGGCTAACAACCAAAACTCATAGCTATAAGCCACGACTTATGAGTTATTTTGGTGAAAAAATGTAGTTTGGGCCCTCAAAATTAGCCTTATAGTTTTTTAAGAAGATATGGGCCAAGCTTGGACTTGGAATACGTGAAACGGTATGAGAGCGATAAAAACTTACGAAACAACTTGTAGGGCTAGGTTGGAGTAGTTTGGACCTAGTTCGATGCGAAACGGGTCAACGACAAAAGCTCATCGCTCTAGCCGTGACTTACGAGTTATTTTGGTGAAAAAAGGTTGTTTGTGTTCTCAAAATCGGTCTTCATAGTTTGTCAAGAAGATACGGGCTAGCTGGAGTTGGAGTACGTAAAACGATATGAGTGTGATAAAAGCTGATGAAAAAGCTTGTAAGGCTAGGTTTGAGACTTGTTTGGACCTAGTTCTACGAAAACGGGCCAACGACCAAAACTAATAGCTATAAGCCATGACTTATGAGTTAGTTTGGTGAAACAACGTAGTTTGGGCTCTCAAAATGCTGCCTTCATAGTTTGTTAAGAAGATAAGGGCCAACTAGAGTTTGAATACGTGAAACGGTATGAGTGTGATAAAAGCTGATGGAAAAATTGTTAGGCTAGGTTTGAAGTTTGTTTAGACCTGGAGTCTATACGAAACGGGCCAACAACTAAAACTCATAGCTATAAGCCACGACTTATGAGTTATTTTGGTGAAAAACTACGAGTTTGGGCCCTAAAAATCGGCTTTCGTAGTTTTTGAGAAGATATGAGCCAAGCTTGGACTTGGAATACGTGAAACGGTATGAGAGCGATAAAGGCGACGAAACTGTAGGGCTACGTTGGAGCGAGCTTGGACCTAGTTCGATGCGAAACGGGCCAACGATAAAAGCTCATCACTCTAAGCCTTGACTTACGAGTTATTTCTTTGAAAAAAGGTTCTTTGTGTTCTAAAAATCGGTCTTCATAGTTTGCCAGAAAATACGGGCTAAGCTTGGAGTTGGATACGTGAAATGATATGAGTGTGATAAAAGTGATGAAAAAAGCTTGTAAGGCTAGGTTTGAGTTGTTTGGAACTAGTTCTACGGAAACGGGCCAACGACCAAAACTCATAGCTATAAACCATGACTTATGAGTTATTTTGTTGAGAAAACGTAGTTTGGGCTCTCAAAATCTACCTTCGTAGTTTGTCAAGAAGATACGGGCCAGCTAGAGTTGCGATACGTGAAACGGTATGAGTGCGATAAAAGCGATGGAAAAACTATCGGGCTAGGTTTTAGGTTTGTTTGGACCTAGAGTCTATCGGAAACGGGCCAACAACCAAAACTCATAGCTATAAGCCACGACTTATGACTTATTTTGGTGAAAAAAAATAGTTTGGGCCCTAAAAATCGGCCTTCATAGTTTTTTGAGAAGATATGGGCCAAGCTTGGACTTGGAATACGTGAAACGGTATGAGAGCGATAAAAGCGACGAAACACTGTAGGGCTAAGTTGGAGCGAGTTGGACCTAGTTCGATGCGAAACGGGCCGACGACAAAAGCTCATCGCTCTAGCGTGACCTCAGAGTTATTTTGGTGAAAAAAGGTTGTTTGTGTTCTCGAAATCGAGTCTTCATAGTTTGTCGAGCGAGATACGGGCTAAGCTGGAGTTGGAATACGTAAAACGATATGAGTGTGATAAAAGCTGATGAAAAAGCTGTAAGGCTAGGTTTGAGTTTGTTTGGACCTAGTTCTACGAAAACGGGCCAACGACCAAAACTCATAGCTATAAGCCATGACTTATGAGTTAGTTTGGTGAAACAACGTAGTTTGGGCTCTCAAAATGCTGCCTTCATAGTTTGTCAGAAGATAAGGGCCAACTAGAGTTTGAATACGTGAAACGGTATGAGTGTGATAAAAGCTGATGGAAAAATTGTCGAGGCTAGGTTTGAAATTTGTTTAGACCTAGAGTACTATGCGAAACGGACCGACAACCATAGCGATAGCGATAGGCCACGACTTATGAGTTATTTGGTGAAAAAATGTAGTTTGGGCTCTCGAAATCGGCCTTCGTAGTTTTTAAGAAGATATGGGCCAAGTTGGACTTGGAATACGTGAAACGGTATGAGAGCGATAAAAGCGACGAAACAACTTGTAGGGCTAGGTTGGAGCGGTTTGGACCTAGTTCCATGCGAAATGGGCCAACGACAAAAGCTCATCGCTCTAAGTTTGTGACTTACGAGTTATTTTGGTGAAAAAAGGTAGTTTGGGCTCTCAAAATCGGTCTTCATAGTTTGTCGAAAAGATACGGGCTAGCTTGGAGTTGGAATACGTAAAACAATATGAGTGTGATAAAAGCTGATGAAAAAAGCTGTAAGGCTAGGTTTGAGGTTGTATGGACCTAGTTCTACGAAAACGGGCTAACGACCAAAACTCATAGCTATCGGCCATGACTTATGAGTTAGTTTGGTGAAACAACGTAGTTTGGGCTCTCAAAATGCTGCCTTCATAGTTTGTCGAAGATACGGGCCAACTAGAGTTTGAATACGTGAAACGGTATGAGTGTGATAAAAGCGATGAAAAACACTGTAAGGCTAGGTTTGAGATTTGTTTGGACCTAGTTCTACGAAAACGGGCCAACGACCAAAACTCATAGCTATAGGCCACGACTTATGAGTTATTTTGGTGAAAAAATGTAGTTTGGGCTCTCAAAATCGGCCTTCATAGTTTTTAAGAAGATATGGGCCAAGCTTGGACTTGGAATACGTGAAACGGTATGAGAGCGATAAAAACTTACGAAACAACTTGTAGGGCTAGGTTGGAGCGGTTTGGACCTAGTTCCATGCGAAATGGGCCAACGACAAAAGCTCATCGCTCTAGGCTGTGACTTACGAGTTATTTTGGTGAAAAAAGGTAGTTTGGGCTCTCGAAATCGGTCTTCATAGTTTGTCGAAGATACGGGCTAGCTTGGAGTTGAAATACGTAAAACGATATGAGTGTGATAAAAACTAATGGAAAAAGCTGTCGAGGCTAGGTTTGAGATTTGTTTGGACCTGGGTACTATACGAAACGGGCCGACAACCAAAACTCGTAGCTATAAGCCACGACTTATGAGTGATTTTGGTGAAAAAATGTAGTTTGGGCCCTCGAAATCGGCCTTCATAGTTTTTAAGAAGATATGGGCCAAGCTTGGACTTGGAATACGTGAAACGGTATGAGAGCGATAAAAGCGACGAAACAACTTGTAGGGCTAGGTTGGAGCGGTTTGGACCTAGTTCGATTCGAAATGGGCCAACGACAAAAGCTCATCACTCTAAGTTGTGACTTACGAGTTATTTTGGTGAAAAATGGTAGTTTGGGCTCTCGAAATCGGTCTTCGTAGTTTGTCGAAGATACGGGCGAGCTGGAGTTGGAATACGTAAAACGATATGAGTGTGATAAAAGCTGATGAAAAAGCTTGTAAGGCTAGGTTTGAGGTATGTTTGGAGCTAGTTCTACGAAAGCGGGCCAACGACCAAAACTCGTAGCTATAAGCCATGACTTATGAGTTAGTTTGGTGAAAAAACGTAGTTTGGGCTCTCAAAATGCTGCCTTCATAGTTTGTCAAGAAGATACGGGCCAACTAGAGTTTGAATACGTGAAACGGTATGAGTGTGATAAAAGCGATGGAAAAATTATCGGGCTAGGTTTGAGATTCATTTAGACTAGGACTATACGAAACGGACCGTGACCAAAACTCATAGCTATAGGCCACGACTTATGAGTTATTTTGGTGAAAAAATGTAGTTTGGGCTCTCAAAATCGGCCTTCGTAGTTTTTTAAGAATATATGGCCAAGCTTGGAATTGGAATACGTGAAGCTTGTATGAGAGCGATAAAAGCGACGAAACAACTTGTAGGGCTAGGTTGGAGCGAGTTTGGACCTAGTTCGATGCGAAATGGGCCAACGACAAAAGCTCATCGCTCTAGGCTGTGACTTACGAGTTATTTTGGTGAAAAAAGGTAGTTTGGGCTCTCAAAATCGGTCTTCATAGTTTGTCGAAGATACGGGCTAGCTGGAGTTGGAATACGTAAAACGATATGAGTGTGATAAAAGCTGATGAAAAAGCTTGTAAGGCTAGGTTTGAAATTTGTTTGGACCTAGTTCTACCAAAACGGACCAACGACCAAAACTCATAGCTATAAGCCATGACTTATGAGTTATTTTTGTGAAAAAACGTAGATTGGGCTCTCAAAATGCTGCCTTCATAGTTTCTCAGAAGATACGGGCCAACTAGAGTTGGAATACGTGAAATGGTATGAGTGTGATAAAAGCTGATGGAAAAGCTTGTCGAGGCTAGGTTTGAAATTTGTTTGGATCTAGGTCTATACGAAACGGGCCAACAACCGAAACTCATAGCTATAAGCCACGACTTATGAGTTATTTTGGTGAAAAACTACGGTTTGGGCCCTAAAAATTAGCCTTCGTAGTTTTTTGAGAGGATATGGGCCAAGCTTGGACTTGGAATACGTGAAACGGTATGAGAGCGATAAAAGCGACGAAACACTGTAGGGCTACGTTGGAGCGAGCTTGGACCTAGTTCGATGCGAAACGGGCCAACGATAAAAGCTCATCGCTCTAAGCCTTAACTTACGAGTTATTTTGGTGAAAAAAGGTTCTTTGTGTTCTAAAAATCGGTCTTCATAGTTTGCCAGAAAATACGAGCTAAGCGGGGTTGGATACGTGAAATGATATGAGTGTGATAAAAGCTGATGAAAAAAGCTTGTAAGGCTAGGTTTGAGTCTGTTTGGACCTAGTTCTACCGAAAATGGGCCAACGACCAAAACTCATAGCTATAAGCCAATACTTATGAGTTAGTTTGGTGAAACAACGTAGTTTGGGCTCTCAAAATGCTGCCTTCATAGTTTGTCAAGAAGATAAGGGCCAACTAGAGTTTGAATACGTGAAACGGTATGAGTGTGTAAAAGCGATGGAAAAATTGTCGAGGCTAGGTTTGAGATATGTTTAGACCTAGGTCTATACGAAACGGACCGACAACCAAAACTCATAGCTATAGGCCACGACTTATGAGTTATTTTGGTGAAAAAATATAGTTTGGGCCCTCGAAATCGGCCTTCATAGTTTTTAAGAAGATATGAGCCAAGCTTGGACTTGGAATACATGAAACGGTATGAGAGCGATAAAAGCGACGAAACAACTTGTAGGGCTAGGTTGGAGCGGTTTGGACCTAGTTCGATGCGAAACGGGTCAACGACAAAAGCTCATCGCTCACAGCAGTGACTTACGAGTTATTTTGGTGAAAAAAGGTTGTTTGTGTTCTCAAAATCGGTCTTCATAGTTTGTCGAAGATACGGGCTAGCTGGAGTTGAAATACGTAAAACGATATGAGTGTGATAAAAGCTGATGGAAAAGCTGTCGAGGCTAGGTTTGAGATTTGTTTGGATCTAGGTCTACATACGAAGCAGACCGACAACAAAACTCATAGCTATAAGCCACGACTTATGAGTTATTTTGGTGAAAAACTACGGTTTGGGCAGTAAAAATTAGCCTTCGTAGTTTTTGAGAGGATATGGGCCAAGCTTGGACTTGGAATACGTGAAACGGTATGAGAGCGATAAAAGCGACGAAGCACTGTAGGGCTACGTTGGAGCGAGCTTGGACCTAGTTCGATGCGAAACGGGCCAACGATAAAAGCTCATCGCTCTAGCCTTGACTTACGAGTTATTTTGGTGAAAAAAGGTTCTTTGTGTTCTAAAAATCGGTCTTCATAGTTTGCCAGAAAATACGAGCTAGCTGGGGTTGGATACGTGAAATGATATGAGTGTGATAAAAGCGATGAAAAAGCTTGTAAGGCTAGGTTTGAGATTTGTTTGGACCTAGTTCTACAGAAAATGGGCCAACGACCAAAACTCATAGCTATAAGCCAATACTTATGAGTTAGTTTGGTGAAACAACGTAGTTTGGGCTCTCAAAATGCTGCCTTCATAGTTTGTCAAGAAGATAAGGGCCAAGCTAGAGTTTGAATACGTGAAACGGTATGAGTGTGTAAAAGCGATGGAAAAATTGTCGGGCTAGGTTTGAAGTTTGTTTAGACCTAGGTCTATACGAAACGGACCGACAACCAAAACTCATAGCTATAGGCCACGACTTATGAGTTATTTTGGTGAAAAAATATAGTTTGGGCCCTCGAAATCGGCCTTCGTAGTTTTTAAGAAGATATGAGCCAAGCTTGGACTTGGAATACGTGAAACGGTATGAGAGCGATAAAAGCGACGAAACAACTTGTAGGGCTAGGTTGGAGCGGTTTGGACCTAGTTCGATGCGAAACGGGTCAACGACAAAAGCTCATCGCTCTAGCCGTGACCTCCGAGTTATTTTGGTGAAAAAAGGTTGTTTGTGTTCTCGAAATCGGTCTTCATAGTTTGTCGAAGATACGGGCTAGCTGGAGTTGAAATACGTAAAACGATATGAGTGTGATAAAAGCTGATGGAAAAGCTGTCGGGTTAGGTTTGAGTTTGTTTGGACTAGAGTACTATACGAAACGGACCAACAACCAAAACTCATAGCTATAAGCCACGACTTATGAGTTATTTTGGTGAAAAAATGTAGTTTGGGCCCTCGAAATCGGCCTTCATAGTTTTTAAGAAGATATGGGCCAAGTTTGGACTTGGAATACGTGAAACGGTATGAGAGCGATAAAAACTTACGAAACACTTTAGGGCTAGGTTGGAGCGAGTTTGGACCTAGTTCGATGCGAAACGGGTCAACGACAAAAGCTCATTGCTCTCAGCGTGACCTCAGGAGTTATTTTGGTGAAAAAAGGTTGTTTGTGTTCTCAAAATCGGTCTTCATAGTTTGTCGGGAAGATACGGGCTAGCTGGAGTTGGAATACGTAAAACGATATGAGTGTGATAAAAGCGATGAAAAAAGCTGTAAGGCTAGGTTTGAGATTTGTTTGGACCTAGTTCTACGAAAACGGACCAACGACCAAAACTCATAGCTATAAGCCATGACTTATGAGTTAGTTTGGTGAAACAACGTAGTTTGGGCTCTCAAAATGCTGCCTTCATAGTTTGTCAAGAAGATAAGGGCCAACTAGAGTTTGAATACATGAAACGGTATGAGTGTGATAAAAGCTGATGGAAAAATTGTCGGGCTAGGTATGAAGTATGTTTAGACCTAGAGTCTATACGAAACAGACCAACGACCATAGCGATAGCTATAGGCCACGACTTATGAGTTATTTGGTGAAAAAATGTAGTTTGGGCTCTCAAAATCGGCCTTCGTAGTTTTTAAGAAGATATGGGCCAAGCTTGGACTTGGAATACGTGAAACGGTATGAGAGCGATAAAAGCGACGAAGCAACTTTGTAGGAGCTAGGTTGGAGCGGTTTGGACCTAGTTCGATGCGAAATGGGCTAACGACAAAAGCTCATCGCTCTAGGCTGTGACTTACGAGTTATTTTGGTGAAAAAAGGTAGTTTGGGCTATCAAAATCGGTCTTCATAGTTTGTCGAGAAGATACGGGCTAGCTTGGAGTTGGAATACGTAAAACGATATGAGTGTGATAAAAGCTGATGAAAAAGCTGTAAGGCTAGGTTTGAGATTTGTTTGGACCTAGTTCTACGAAAACGGGCCAACGACCAAAACTCATAGCTATAAGCCATGACTTATGAGTTAGTTTGGTGAAACAACGTAGTTTGGGCTCTCAAAATGCTGCCTTCATAGTTTGTCAAGAAGATAAGGGCCAACTAGAGTTTGAATACGTGAAACGGTATGAGTGTGATAAAAGCGATGGAAAAATTGTCGGGCTAGGTTTGAAATTTGTTTAGACTTAGGTCTATACGAAACGGGCCACCAACTAAAACTCATAGCTATAAGCCACGACTTATGAGTCATTTTGGTGAAAAACTACGGTTTGGGCCACTAAAAATCGGCTTTCGTAGTTTTTGAGAAGATATGAGCCAAGCTTGGACTTGGAATACGTGAAACGGTATGAGAGCGATGAAAGCGACGAAACTATAGGGCTACGTTGGAGCGAGCTTGGACCTAGTTCGATGCGAAACGGACCAACGATAAAAGCTCATCGCTCTAAGCCTTGACTTACGAGTTATTTTGGTGAAAAAAGGTTCTTTGTGTTCTAAAAATCGGTCTTCATAGTTTGCCCAGAAAATATGGGCTAGCTGGAGTTGGATACGTGAAACGGTATGAGTGCGATAAAAGCGATGGAAAAACTATCGGGCTAGGTTTGAGATTTGTTTGGACTGGGTACATCGGAAACGGGCCGACAACGAAAACTCATAGCTATAAGCCATGACTTATGACTTATTTTGGTGAAAAAAAATAGTTTGGGCCACTAAAAATCGGCATTCATAGTTTTTGAGAAGATATGGGCCAAGTTGGACTTGGAATACGTGAAACGGTATGAGAGCGATAAAAGCGACGAAACACTGTAGGGCTAAGTTGGAGCGGTTTGGACCTAGTTCGATGCGAAACGGGCCGACGATAAAAGCTCATCGCTACAAGCCTTGACTTACGAGTTATTTTGGTGAAAAAAGATAGTTTGGGCTCTCGAAATCGGTCTTCATAGTTTGTCGAAGATACGAGCTAGCTGGAGTTGGAATACGTAAAACGATATGAGTGTGATAAAAGCTGATGAAAAAACTATAAGGCTAGGTTTGAGCTATTTGGACCTAGTTCTACAGAAAACAGGCCAACGACCAAAACTCATAGCTATAAGCCATGACTTATGAGTTATTTTGGTGAAAAAACGTAGTTTGGGCTCTCGAAATGCGCCTTCGTAGTTTGATAAGAAGATACGGGCCAACTAGAGTTTGAATACGTGAAACGGTATGAGTGTGATAAAAGCTGATGGAAAAATTGTCGAGGCTAGGCTTGAAGTTTGTTTAGACCTAGGACTATACGAAACGGGCCGGCGACGAAAACTCATAGCTATAGGCCACGACTTATGAGTTATTTTGGTGAAAAAATGTAGTTTGGGCTCTCGAAATCGGCCTTCATAGTTTTTAAGAAGATATGGGCCAAGCTTGGACTTGGAATACGCGAAACGGTATGAGAGCGATAAAAGCGACGAAACAACTTGTAGGGCTAGGTTGGAGCGGTTTGGACCTGGTTCGATGCGAAACGGGTCAACGACAAAGCTCATCACTCTGGCGCGTGACTTACGAGTTATTTTCGTGAAAAACGGTTGTTTGTGTTCTCAAAATCGGTCTTCATAGTTTGTCAAGAAGATACGGGCTAGCTGGAGTTGAAATACGTAAAACGATATGAGTGTGATAAAAGCTGATGGAAAAGCTGTCGGGGCTAGGTTTGAAGTTCGTTTGGACCTAGGTCTATACGAAACGGACCGACAACCGAAACTCATAGCTATAAGCCACGACTTATGAGTTATTTTGGTGAAAAATATAGTTTGGGCCCTCGAAATCGGCCTTCGTAGTTTTTAAGAAGATATGGGCCAAGCTTGGACTTGAAATACGTGAAACGGTATGAGAGCGATAAAAACTTACGAAACAACTTGTAGGGCTAGGTTGGAGCGAGTTTGGACCTAGTTCGATGCGAAACGGGTCAACGATAAAAGCTCGTCGCTCTAGCCAGTGACTTACGAGTTATTTTCGTGAAAAAAGGTTGTTTGTGTTCTCAAAATCGGTCTTCGTAGTTTGTCGAAGATACGGGCTAGCTGGAGTTGAAATACGTAAAACGATATGAGTGTGATAAAAGCTGATGGAAAAGCTGTCGAGGCTAGGTTTGAGGTTTGTTTGGACCTAGGTCTATACGAAACAGGCTAACAACCAAAACTCATAGCTATAAGCCACGACTTATGAGTTATTTTGGTGAAAAAATGTAGTTTGGGCCCTCGAAATTAGCCTTATAGTTTTTAAGAAGATATGGGCCAAGCTTGGACTTGGAATACGTGAAACGGTATGAGAGCGATAAAAACTTACGAAACAACTGTAGGGCTAGGTTGGAGTAGTTTGGACCTAGTTCGATGCGAAACGGGTCAACGACAAAAGCTCATCGCTACAGCGTGACTTACGAGTTATTTTGGTGAAAAAAGGTTGTTTGTGTTCTCGAAATCGGTCTTCATAGTTTGTCGAAGATACGGAGCTAGCTTGGAGTTGGAATACGTAAAACGATATGAGTGTGATAAAAGCGATGAAAAAGCTGTAAGGCTAGGTTTGAAATTTGTTTGGACCTAGTTCTACGAAAACGGGCCAACGACCAAAACTAATAGCTATAAGCCATGACTTATGAGTTAGTTTGGTGAAACAACGTAGTTTGGGCTCTCGAAATCGGTCTTCATAGTTTGTCAGAAGATACGAGCTAGCTGGAGTTGGAATACGTAAAACGATATGAGTGTGATAAAAGCTGATGAAAAAACTATAAGGCTAGGTTTGAGCTATTTGGACCTAGTTCTAGAAAACGGGCCAACGACCAAAACTCGTAGCTATAAGCCATGACTTATGAGTTATTTTGGTGAAAAAACGTAGTTTGGGCTCTCAAAATGCTGCCTTCGTAGTTTGATAAGAAGATACGGGCCAACTAGAGTTTGAATACGTGAAACGGTATGAGTGTGATAAAAGCTGATGGAAAAATTGTCGGGCTAGGCTTGAAGTTTATTTAGACCTAGGACTATACGAAACGGGCCGGCAACGAAAACTCATAGCTATAGGCCACGACTTATGAGTTATTTTGGTGAAAAAATGTAGTTTGGGCTCTCGAAATCGGCCTTCATAGTTTTTAAGAAGATATGGGCCAAGCTTGGACTTGGAATACGCGAAACGGTATGAGAGCGATAAAAGCTGACGAAACAACTTGTAGGGCTAGGTTGGAGCGGTTTGGACCTAGTTCGATGCGAAACGGGTCGACGACAAAGCTCATCACTCTGGCCGTGACTTACGAGTTATTTTCGTGAAAAACGGTTGTTTGTGTTCTCAAAATCGGTCTTCATAGTTTGTCGAAGATACGGGCTAGCTGGAGTTGAAATACGTAAAACGATATGAGTGTGATAAAAGCTGATGGAAAAAGCTGTCGGGCTAGGTTTGAGATTTGTTTGGACCTAGGTCTATACGAAACGGACCGACAACCAAAACTTCATAGCTATAAGCCACGACTTATGAGTTATTTTGGTGAAAAATATAGTTTGGGCCCTCGAAATCGGCCTTCATAGTTTTTAAGAAGATATGGGCCAATTTGGACTTGAAATACGTGAAACGGTATGAGAGCGATAAAAACTTACGAAACAACTGTAGGGCTAGGTTGGAGCGAGTTTGGACCTAGTTCGATGCGAAACGGGTCAACGATAAAAGCTCATCGCTACTAGCCGTGACTTACGAGT
Source organism: Dovyalis caffra (assembly GCA_963924115.1). NCBI lineage: Eukaryota > Viridiplantae > Streptophyta > Magnoliopsida > Malpighiales > Salicaceae > Dovyalis > Dovyalis caffra. The sequence continues at coordinate 27,692 of CAWUPB010000406.1, forward strand.
TATTTTCGTGAAAAAAGGTTGTTTGTGTTCTCAAAATCGGTCTTCATAGTTTGTCGAAGATACGGGCTAGTTGGAGTTGAAATACGTAAAACGATATGAGTGTGATAAAAGCTGATGGAAAAAGCTGTCGAGGCTAGGTTTGAAGTTTGTTTGGACCTAGGTCTATACGAAACGGGCTAACAACCGAAACTCATAGCTATAAGCCACGACTTATGAGTTATTTTGGTGAAAAAATGTAGTTTGGGCCCTCGAAATTAGCCTTATAGTTTTTAAGAAGATATGGGCCAAGCTTGGACTTGGAATACGTGAAACGGTATGAGAGCGATAAAAACTTACGAAACACTTGTAGGGCTAGGTTGGAGTAGTTTGGACCTAGTTCGATGCGAAACGGGTCAACGACAAAAGCTCATCGCTCTGGCAGTGACTTACGAGTTATTTTGGTGAAAAAAGGTTGTTTGTGTTCTCAAAATCGGTCTTCATAGTTTGTCGAGAAGATACGGGCTAAGCTGGAGTTGGAATACGTAAAACGATATGAGTGTGATAAAAGCTGATGAAAAAAGCTGTAAGGCTAGGTTTGAGACTTGTTTGGACCTAGTTCTACGAAAACGGGCCAACGACCAAAACTAATAGCTATAAGCCATGACTTATGAGTTAGTTTGGTGAAACAACGTAGTTTGGGCTCTCAAAATGCTGCCTTCATAGTTTGTTAAGAAGATAAGGGCCAACTAGAGTTTGAATACGTGAAACGGTATGAGTGTGATAAAAGCTGATGGAAAAATTGTCGGGCTAGGTTTGAAATTTGTTTAGACCTGGGTCTATACGAAACAGACCAACAACTAAAACTCATAGCTATAAGCCACGACTTATGAGTTATTTTGGTGAAAAACTACGGTTTGGGCCACTAAAAATCGGCTTTCGTAGTTTTTGAGAAGATATGAGCCAAGCTTGGACTTGGAATACGTGAAACGGTATGAGAGCGATAAAGGCTGACGAAACACTGTAGGGCTACGTTGGAGCGAGCTTGGACCTAGTTCGATGCGAAACGGGCCAACGATAAAAGCTCATCACTCTAAGCCTTGACTTACGAGTTATTTTGGTGAAAAAAGGTTGTTTGTGTTCTCAAAATCGGTCTTCATAGTTTGTCGAAGATACGGGCCAAGCTGGAGTTTGAATACGTAAAACGATATAAGTGTGAGAAAAGCTGATGAAAAAACTTTAAGGCTAGGTTTGAAATTTGTTTGGACTAGGTCTCTGCGAAACGGACCGACGACCAAAACTTATAGCTATAAGCCACGACTTATGCGTTATTTTCGTGAAAAACTACGAGTTTGGGCCCTAAAAATCGGCCTTCGTAGTTTTTGAGAAGATATGGGCCAAGCTTGGACTTGGAATACGTGAAACGGTATGAGAGCGATAAAAGCGACGAAACACTGTAGGGCTACGTTGGAGCGGCTTGGAGCTAGTTCGATGCGAAACGGGCTAACGATAAAAGCTCATCGCTCTAAGTCTTGACTTACGAGTTATTTTGGTGAAAAAAGGTTCTTTGTGTTCAAAAAATCGGTCTTCATAGTTTGCCAGAAAATACGGGCTAGCTGGAGTTGGATACGTGAAATGATATGAGTGTGATAAAGGCGATGAAAAAGCTGTAAGGCTAGGTTTGAGTTGTTTGGACCTAGTTCTACGGAAACGGGCCAACGACCAAAACTCATAGCTATAAGCCATGACTTATGAGTTATTTTGTTGAAAAAACGTAGTTTGGGCTCTCGAAATGCTGCCTTTATAGTTTGTCGGGAAGATACGGACCAAGCTAGAGTTTGAATACGTGAAACGGTATGAGTGTGATAAAAGCTGATGGAAAAATTGCCGGGCTAGGTTTGAGTACATTTAGACCTGAGGTCTATACGAAACGGGCCGACAACAAAACTCATAGCTATAAGCCACGACATATGAGTTATTTTGGTGAAAAAATATAGTTTGGGCCCTCGAAATCAACCTTCGTAGTTTTTGAGAAGATATGGGCCAAGCTTGGACTTGGAATATGTGAAACGGTATGAGAGCGATAAAAGCGACGAAACACTGTAGGGCTAAGTTGGAGCGGTTTGGACCTAGTTCGATGCGAAACGGGCCGACGATAAAAGCTCATCATTCTAAGCCGTGACTTACGAGTTATTTTAGTGAAAAAAGGTAGTTTGGGCTCTCGAAATCGGTCTTCATAGTTTGTCGAAGATACGGAGCCAAGCTGGAGTTTGAATACGTGAAACGGTATGAGTTTGATAAAAGCGATGGAAAATTGTCGAGGCTAGGTTTGAGGCTGCTTAGACCTAGAGTCTATACGAAACAGACCGACAACCAAAACTCATAGCTATAAGCCACGACTTATGAGTTATTTTGGTGAAAAAATATAGTTTGGGCCCTCGAAATCAACCTTCGTAGTTTTTGAGAAGATATGGGCCAAGTTGGACTTGGAATATGTGAAACGGTATGAGAGCGATAAAAGCGAGACGAAACACAGTAGGGCTAAGTTGGAGCGGTTTGGACCTAGTTCGATGCGAAACGGGCCAACGATAAAAGCTCATCATTCTAAGCGTGACTTACGAGTTATTTTGGTGAAAAAAGGTAGTTTGGGCTCTCGAAATCGGTCTTCATAGTTTGTCGAAGATACGAAGCTAGCTGGAGTTTGAATACGTGAAACGGTATGAGTTTGATAAAAGCGATGGAAAATTGTCGGGCTAGGTTTGAGACTACTTAGACCTAGAGTCTATACGAAACGGACCGACAACCAAAACTCATAGTTATAAGCCACGACTTATGAGTTATTTTGGTGAAAAAATATAGTTTGGGCCACTAAAAATCGGCCTTCATAGTTTTTGAGAATATATGGGCCAAGCTTGGACTTGGAATATGTGAAACGGTATGAGAGCGATAAAAGCGACGAAACACTGTAGGGCTAAGTTGGAGCGGTTTGGACCTAGTTCGATGCGAAACGGGCCAACGATAAAAGCTCATCATTCTAGCCGTGACTTACGAGTTATTTTGGTGAAAAAAGGTTGTTTGTGTTCTCAAAATCGGTCTTCATAGTTTGTCGAAGATACGGGCCAAGCTGGAGTTTGAATACGTAAAACGATATGAGTGTGAGAAAAGCTGATGAAAAAAGCTTGTAAGGCTAGGTTTGAGACTTGTTTGGACCTAGTTACTACCAAAAACGGGCCAACGACCAAAACTCATAGCTATAAGCCATAACTTATGAGTTATTTTGGTGAAAAAACGTAGTTTGGGCTCTCGAAATGCTGCTTTCATAGTTTATCGAAGATACGGGCCAACTAGAGTTTGAATACATGAAACGGTATGAGTGTGATAAAAGCTGATGGAAAATTGTCGGGCTAGGTTTGAAATTTGTTTAGACTAGAGTCTATACGAAACGGACCGACAACCAAAACTCATAGCTATAAGCCACGACTTATGAGTTATTTTGGTGAAAAAATATAGTTTGGGCCCTCGAAATCGGCCTTCATAGTTTTTGAGAAAATATGGGCCAATTTGGACATGGAATATGTGAAACGGTATGAGAGCGATAAAAGCGGCGAAACACTGTAAGGCTAAGTTGGAGCGAGTTTGGACCTAGTTCGATGCGAAACGGGCCAAGGATAAAAGCTCATCATTCTAAGCGTGACTTACGAGTTATTTTAGTGAAAAAAGATAGTTTGGGCTCTCGAAATCGGTCTTCGTAGTTTGTCGAAGATACGGAGCCAACGGGAGTTTGAATACGTGAAACGGTATGAGTTTGATAAAAGCGATGGAAAATTGTCGAGGCTAGGTTTGAAATTTGTTTAGACTGGAGTCTATACGAAACGGACGACAACCAAAACTCATAGCTATAAGCCACGACTTATGAGTTATTTTGGTGAAAAAATATAGTTTGGGCCACTAAAAATCGGCCTTCGTAGTTTTTTGAGAAGATATGGGCCAAGTTGGACTTGGAATATGTGAAACGGTATGAGAGCGATAAAAGCGACTAAACCTGTAGGGCTAAGTTGGAGCGAGTTTGGACCTAGTTCGATGCGAAACGGGCCAACGATAAAAGCTCATCATTCTAAGCGTGACTTACGAGTTATTTTGGTGAAAAAAGGTTGTTTGTGTTCTTAAAATCGGTCTTCATAGTTTGTCGAAGATACGGGCCAAGCTGGAGTTTGAATACGTAAAACGATATGAGTGTGAGAAAAGCTGATGAAAAAACTTTAAGGCTAGGTTTGAAGTTTGTTTGGACCTAGTTCATCGAAAACGGGCCAACGACCAAAACTCATAGCTATAAGCCATGACTTATGAGTTATTTTGGTGAAAAAACGTAGTTTGGGCTCTCAAAATGCTGCTTTCATAGTTTATCAGAAGATACGGGACAACTAGAGTTTGAATACATGAAACGGTATGAGTGTGATAAAAGCGATGGAAAATTGTCGGGCTAGGTTTGAAGTTCGTTTGGACCTAGGTCTATACGTAACGGACCGACAACCAAAACTCATAGCTATAAGCCACGACTTATGAGTTATTTTGGTGAAAAAATATAGTTTGGGCCCTCGAAATCGGCCTTCATAGTTTTTAAGAAGATATGAGCCAAGTTTGGACTTGGAATACGTGAAACGGTATGAGAGCGATAAAAGGCGACGAAACAACTGTAGGGCTAGGTTGGAGCGAGTTTGGACCTAGTTCGATGCGAAATGGGCCAACGACAAAAGCTCATCGCTCTAGCGTGACTTACGAGTTATTTTGGCGAAAAAAGGTTGTTTGTGTTCTAAAAATCGGTCATCATAGTTTGTCGAAGATACGGGCTAGCTTGAGTTGGATACATGAAATGATATAAGTGTCATAAAAGCTTATGAAAAAAGCTGTAAGGCTAGGTTTGAGTTCTTTGGACCTGGTTCTACGAAAACGGACCGACGACCAAAACTCGTAGCTATAAGCCATGACTTATGAGTTATTTTGTTGAAAAAACGTAGTTTGGGCTCTCAAAATCTACCTTCATAGTTTGTCGAAGATACGGGCCAAGCTAGAGTTGCGATACGTGAAACGGTATGAGTGCGATAAAAGCTGATGGAAAAGCTGTCGAGGCTAGGTTTGAAGTTTGTTTGGACCTAGAGTCTATGCGAAAGGGCCAACAACAGAAACTCATAGCTATAAGCCACGACTTATGAGTTATTTTGGTGAAAAAATATAGTTTGGGCCCTAAAAATCGGCCTTCATAGTTTTTGAGAAGATATGGGCCAAGCTTGGACTTGGAATACGTGAAACGGTATGAGAGCGATAAAAGCGACGAAACTTGTAGGGCTAAGTTGGAGCGA
>CAWUPB010000407.1:0-152308 GCA_963924115.1 Dovyalis caffra
AGCGATAAAAACTTACGAAACACTATAGGGCTAGGTTGGAGCGAGCTTGGACCTAGTTCGATGCGAAACGGGTCAATGACAAAAGCTCATCGCTCTAAGCCGTGACTTACGAGTTATTTTCGTGAAAAAAGGTTGTTTGTGTTCTCAAAATCGGCCTTCATAGTTTGTCAAGAAGATACGGGCTAACCGGAGTTGAAACACGTAAAACGATATGAGTGTGATAAAACCGATGGAAAACTCGTCGAGCTAGGTTTGAGCCGTTTGGACCCAGGTCTATCCGAAACGGGCCAACAACCAAAACTCATAGCTATAAGCAACGACTTATGAGTTATTTTGGTGAAAAACTACAGTTTGGGCCCTCAAAATCAGCCTTCATAGTTTTTTAAGAAGATATGGGCCAACCTGGACTTGGAATACGTGAAACGGTATGAGAGCGATAATAACCGACGAAACACCGTAGGGTTAGGTTGGAGCAGCTTGGACCTAGTTCGATGCGAAACGGGTCAACGACAAAAGCTCATCGCTCTAAGCCGTGACTTACGAGTTATTTTCATGAAAAAAGGTTGTTTGTGTTCTCAAAATCAGCCTTCATAGTTTGTCAAGAAGATACGGCTAACCGGAGTTGAAATACGTAAAACGATATGAGTGTGATAAAAACCGATGGAAAAACTATCGAGCTAGGTTTGAGCCGTTTGGACCCAGGTCTATCCGAAACGGGCCAACAACCAAAACACATAGCTATAAGCCACGACTTATGAGTTATTTTGGTGAAAAACTACGGCTTAGGCCCTAAAAATCAGCCTTCGTAGTTTTTCGAGAAGATATGGGCCAACTGGACTTGGAATACGTGAAACGATATGAGAGCGATAAAACCGACGAAACCCGTAGGGCTACGTTGGAGCAGACTTGGACCTAGTTCGATGTGAAACGGGCCAACGATAAAAGCTCATCGCTCTAAGCCTTGACTTATGAGTTATTTTGGTGAAAAAATGTTCTTTGTGTTTTAAAAATCGCTCTTCATAGTTTGCCAAGAAAATACAAGCTAACTCGGAGTTGGAATCGTAAAACGATATGAGTGTGATAAAAACCGATGAAAAACCGTAAGGCTAGGTTGGAGCAGCTTGGACCAAGTTCTACCGAAACGGGCCAACGACCAAAACTCATAGCTATAAGCCATGACTTATGAGTTATTTTGGTGAAAAAACGTAGTTTGGCCTCTCAAAATCCGCCTTCATAGTTTGTCGTGAAGATACGGCCAACTAGAGTTGGAATACGTGAAACGGTATGAGTGTGATAAAAACCGATGGAAAACCGTCAGGCTAGGTTTGAGTTGTTTGCACCTAGTTCTACCGAAACGGCCAACGACCAAAACTCATAGCTATAAGCCATGACTTATGATTTATTTTGTTGTAAAAACATAGTTTGAGTCGTCAAAATCTTCCTTCATAGTTTGTCAAGAAGATACGGCCAACTAGAGTTTGAATACGTGAAACGGTATGAGTGTGATAAAAACCGATGGAAAAATTATCGAGCTAGGTTTGAGCCGTTTAGACCTAGGTCTATCCGAAACGGCCAACGAACCAAAACTCATAGCTATAGGCCACGACTTATGAGTTATTTTGGTGAAAAAATGTAGTTTGGGCTCTCAAAATCAGCCTTCATAGTTTTTTAAGAAGATATGGGCCAACTCGGACTTGGAATATGTGAAACGGTATGAGAGCGATAAAACCGACGAAACACCGTAGGGCTAGGTTGGACCCGCTTAGACCTAATTCGATGCAAAATGGGCCAACGACAAAAGCTCATCGCTCTAAGCCGTGACTTACGAGTTATTTTTGTGAAAAAAGGTAGTTTGGGCTCTCAAAATCTGTCTTCATAGTTTGTCGAAGATACGGCTAACCGGAGTTGGAATACGTAAAACGATATGAGTGTGATAAAAACCGATGAAAAAACTATAAGGCTAGGTTTGAGTCGTTTGGACCTAGTTCTACCGAAAACGGGCTAACGACCAAAACTCATAGCTATAAGCCATGACTTATGAGTTATTTTGGTGAAAAAACGTAGTTTGGGCTCTCAAAATCCGCCTTCATAGTTTGTCAAGATGATACGGGCCAACTAGAGTTGGAATACGTGAAACGGTATGAGTGTGATAAAAACTTATGGAAAAACCGTCGAGCTAGGTTTGAGCCGTTTAGACCTAGGTCTATCCGAAACGGGCCGACAACCAAAACTCATAGCTATAGGCCGCGACTTATGAGTTATTTTGGTGAAAAAAATAGTTTTGGCCCTCAAAATCGACCTTCATATTTTTTAAGAAGATATGGGCCAACTGGACTTGGAATACGTGAAACGGTATGAGAGCGATAAAACCGACGAAACACCGTAGGGCTAGGTTGGAGCGGCTTGGACCTAGTTCGATTCGAAATAGGCCAACGACAAAAGCTCATCGCTCTAAGCCGTGACTTACGAGTTATTTTGGTGAAAAAAGGTAGTTTGGGCTCTCAAAATCGGCCTTCATAGTTTGTCAAGAAGATACGGGCTAACTGGAGTTGAAATACGTAAAACGATATGAGTGTGATAAAAACCGATGAAAAACCGTAAGGCTAGGTTTGAGCCGTTTGGACCTAGTTCTACCGAAAACGGCCAACGACCAAAACTCATAGCTATAAGCCATGACTTATGAGTTAGTTTGGTGAAACAACGTAGTTTGGGCTCTCAAAATCCGCCTTCATAGTTTGTCAAGAAGATAAGGCCAACAAGAGTTTGAATACGTGAAACGGTATGAGTGTGATAAAAACTCGATGGAAAAATTGTCGAGCTAGGTTTGAGCCGTTTAGACCCAGTTCTATCCGAAACGGCCAAGCAACCAAAACTCGTAGCTATAGGACACGACTTATGAGTTATTTTGGTGAAAAAATGTAGTTTGGGCTCTCAAAATCAGCCTTCATAGTTTTTTAAGAAGATATGGGCCAACCGGACTTGGAATACGTGAAACGGTATGAGAGCGATAAAAACCGACGAAACACCGTAGGGCTAGGTTGGAGCAGCTTGGACCTAGTTCGATGCGAAATGGGCCAACGACGAAGCTCATCGCTCTAAGCGGTGACTTACGAGTTATTTTGGTGAAAAAAGGTAGTTTGGGATCTCAAAATCGGCCTTCATAGTTTGTCAAGAAGATACGGCTAACCGGAGTTGGAATACGTAAAACGATACGAGTGTGATAAAAATTGATGAAAAACCGTAAGGCTAGGTTTGAGTCAGTTTGGACCTAGTTATACCGAAAACGGGCTAACGACCAAAACTCATCGCTATAAGCCATGACTTATGAGTTAGTTTGGTGAAAAAACGTAGTTTGGGCTCTCAAAATCCGCTCGCATAGTTTGTCAAGAAGATAAGGGCCAACTAGAGTTTGAATACGTGAAACGGTATGAGTGTGATAAAAACCGATGGAAAAATTGTCGGACTAGGTTTGAGCCGTTTAGACCTAGGTCTATCCGAAACGGGCCAACGAACCGTAACTCATAGCTATAAGCCAGGACTTATGAGTTATTTTGGTGAAAAAATGTAGTTTGGGCTCTCAAAATCAGCCTTCATAGTTTTTTAAGAAGATATGGGCCAACTCGGACTTGGAATACGTGAAACGGTATGAGAGCGATAAAACCGACAAAACCCGTAGGGCTAGGTTGGAGCAAGCTTGGACCTAGTTCGATGCGAAACGGGCCAGCGATAAAAGCTCATCGCTCTAAGCCTTGACTTACGAGTTATTTTTGTGAAAAAAGGTAGTTTGGGCTCTCAAAATCTGTCTTCATAGTTTGTCAAGAAGATACGGCTAACCGGAGTTGGAATACGTAAAACGATATGAGTGTGATAAAACCGATGAAAAACCGTAAGGCTAGGTTTGAGCACGTTTGGACCTAGTTCTACCGAAAACGGGCCAACTACCAAAACTCATAGCTATAAGCAATGACTTATGAGTTATTTTGGTGAAAAAACGTAGTTTGGCCTCTCAAAATCCGCCTTCATAGTTTGTCGTGAAGATACGGGCCAACTAGAGTTGGAATACGTGAAACGGTATGAGTGTGATAAAAGCCGATGGAAAAGCTGTCGAGCTAGGTTTGAGCCGTTTGGACCTCAGTCTATTTGAAATGGGTCAACAAGCAAAACTCATAGCTATAAGCCACGACTTATGAGTTATTTTGGTGAAAAATATAGTTTGGGCCCTCAAAATCAGCCTTCATAGTTTTTTAAGAAGATATGGGCCAACTGGACTTGGAATACGTGAAACGGTATAAGAGCGATAAAAACTTACGAAACACCTGTAGGGCTAGGTTGGAGCAGCTTGGACCTAGTTCGATGCGAAACGGGTCAACGACAAAAGCTCAACGCTCTAAGCCGTGACTTACGAGTTATTTTCGTGAAAAAGGTTGTTTGTGTTCTCAAAATCCGTCTTCATAGTTTGTCAAGAAGATAAGGGCTAACTGGAGTTGAAATACGTAAAACGATATGAGTGTGATAAAAACCGATGGAAAAGCTGTCGAGCTAGGTTTGAGCTCGTTTTGACCTAGGTCTATCCGAAACGGGCCAACAACCAAAACTCATAGCTATAAGCCACGACTTATGAGTTATTTTGGTAAAAAAATGTAGTTTCGAGCCCTCAAAATCAGCCTTCATAGTTTTCTAAGAAGATATGGGCCAACCGGACTTGGAATACGTGAAATGGTATGAGAGCGATAAAACCGACGAAACACTCGTAGGCTAGGTTGGAGCAGTTTGGACCTAGTTCGATGCGAAACGGGTCAACGACAAAAGCTCATTGCTCTAAGCCGTGACTTACGAGTTATTTTCATGAAAAAAGGTTGTTTGTGTTCTCAAAATCGGCCTTCATAGTTTGTCGAAGATACGGGCTAATTGGAGTTGAAATATGTAAAACGATATGAGTGTGATAAAAGCCGATGGAAAAGCTGTCGAGCTAGGTTTGAGTCTGTTTGGACCTAGGTCTATCCGAAACGGGCCAACAACCAAAACTCATTGCTATAAGCCACGACTTATGAGTGATTTTAGTGAAAAAATGTAGTTTGGGCCCTCCAAATCAGCCTTCATAGTTTTTTAAGAAGATATGGGCCAACCGGAATTGGAATACGTGAAACGGTATGAGAGCGATAAAAACCGACGAAACACCGTAGGGCTAGGTTGGAGCGAGCTTGGACCTAGTTCGATTCGAAATAGGCCAACGACAAAAGCTCATCGCTCTAAGCCGTGACTTACGAGTTATTTTGGTGAAAAAAGGTAGTTTGGGCTCTCAAAATCGGTCTTCATAGTTTGTCGAAGATACGGGCTAATCGGAGTTGGAATACGTAAAACGATATGAGTGTGATAAAAAGTGATGAAAAAACTCGTAAGGCTAGGTTTGAGCTCGTTTGGACCTAGTTCTACCGAAAACGGGCCAATGACAAAAACTCATAGCTATAAGCCATGACTTATGAGTTATTTTGGTGAAAAAACGTAGTTTGGGCTCTCAAAATCCGCCTTCATAGTTTGTCAAGAACATACGTGCCAACTAGAGTTGGAATACGTGAAACGGTATGAGTGTGATAAAAGCCGATGGAAAAATTGTCGAGCTAGGTTTGAGTCGTTTGGACCTAGGTCTATCCGAAAACGGCAACCGACCAAAACTCATAGCTATAAGCCACGACTTATGAGTTATTTTGGTGAAAAACTACAGCTTGGGCCCTAAAAATCAGCCATCGTAGTTTTTTGAGAAGATATGGGCCAACTCGGACTTGGAATACGTGAAACGGTATGAGAGCGATAAAAACCGACGAAACCTCGTAGGGCTACGTTGGAGCGAACTTGGACCTAGTTCGATGCGAAACGGGCCAACGATAAAAGCTCATCGCTTTAAGCCTTGACTTACGAGTTATTTTGGTGAAAAAAGGTTCTTTGTGTTCTCAAAATCGGCCTTCATAGTTTGTCAAGAAAATACGGGCTAACCGGAGTTGGATACGTGAAATGATATCGGTGTGATAAAACCGATGAAAAACCGTAAGGCTAGGTTGGAGCAATTTGGACCAAGTTCTACCGAAACGGCCAACGACCAAAACTCATAGCTATAAGCCATGACTTATGAGTTATTTTGGTGAAAAAACGTAGTTTGGCCTCTCAAAATCCGCCTTCATAGTTTGTCGGGAAGATACGGGCCAACTAGAGTTGGAATACGTGAAACGGTATGAGTGTGATAAAAACCGATGGAAAAACCGTCGAGCTAGGTTTGTGCTGTTTGGACCTAGGTCTATTTGAAACGGGTCAACAACCAAAACTCATAGCTATAAGCCACGACTTATGAGTTATTTTGGTGAAAAAACGTATTTTGGGCTCTCAAAATCTACCTTCATAGTTTGTCAAGAAGATACGGGCCAACTAGAGTTTGAATACGTGAAACGATATGAGTGTGATAAAAACCGATGGAAAAACTATCAAGCTAGGTTTGAGCTTTTTGGACCTAGTTCTATCCGAAACGGGCCAACAACCAAAACTCACAACTATAAGCCACGACTTATTAGTTATTTTGGTGAAAAATATAGTTTGGGCCCTCAAAATCAGCCTTCATAGTTTTTTAAGAAGATATGGGCCAACTGGACTTGGAATACGTGAAACGGTATGAGAGCGATAAAACCGACGAAACACCGTAGGGCTAGGTTGGAGCAAGCTTGAACTTAGTTCGATTCGAAATGGGCCAACGACAAAAGCTCATCGCTCTATGCTCGTGACTTACGAGTTATTTTGGTGAAAAAAGGTAGTTTGGGCTATCAAAATCGGCCTTCATAGTTTGTCAAGAAGATACGGTCTAACCGGAGTTGAAATACGTAAAACGATATGAGTGTGATAAAAACCGATGAAAAACCGTAAGGCTAGGTTTGAGCTGTTTGGACCTAGTTCTACCGAAAACGGGCCAACTACCAAAACTCATAGCTATAAGCCATGACTTATGAGTTAGTTTGGTGAAAAAACGTAGTTTGGGCTCTCAAAATCCGCCCGCATAGTTTGTCAAGAAGATAAGGGCCAACTAGAGTTTGAATACGTGAAACGGTATGAGTGTGATAAAAACCGATGGAAAAATTGTCGGGATAGGTTTGAGTCGTTTAGACCCAGGTCTATCCGAAACGGGCCAAGCAACCAAAACTCATAGCTATAGGCCACGACTTATGAGTTATTTTGGTGAAAAAATGTAGTTTGGGCTCTCAAAATCAGCCTTCATAGTTTTTTAAGAAGATATGGGCCAACTCGGACTTGGAATACGTGAAACGGTATGAGAGCGATAAAACCGACGAAACCTATAGGGCTACGTTGGAGCAACTTGGACCTAGTTCGATGCGAAACGGGCCAACGATAAAAGCTCATCGCTCTAAGCCTCGACTTACGAGTTATTTTGGTGAAAAAAGTTTCTTTGTGTTCTAAAAATCAGCCTTCATAGTTTGTCAAGAAAATACGGGCTAACTAGAGTTGGATACGTGAAATGATATCGGTGTGATAAAAACCGATGAAAAACCGTAAGGCTAGGTTGGAGCAGCTTGGACCATGTTCTACCGGAAACGGGCCAACGACCAAAACTCATAGCTATAAGCCATGACTTATGAGTTATTTTGGTGAAAAAACGTAGTTTGGCCTCTCAAAATCCGCCTTCATAGTTTGTCGTGAAGATACGAAGCCAACTAGAGTTGGAATACGTGAAACGGTATGAGTGTGATAAAACCGATGGAAAAACCGTTAGGCTAAGTTTGAGCCGTTTGGACCTAGGTCTATCCGAAACGGGTCAACAACCAAAACTCATAGCTATAAGCCACGACTTATGAGTTATTTTGGTGAAAAATATAGTTTGGGCCCTCAAAATCAGCCTTCATAGTTTTTTAAGAAGATATGGGCCAACCGGACTTGCAATATGTGAAACGGTATGAGAGCGATAAGAACTTACGAAACACCGTAGGGCTAGGTTGGAGCAGCTTGGACGTAGTTCGATGCGAAACGGGTCAACGACAAAAGCTCATCGCTCTAAGACGTGACTTACGAGTTATTTCCGTGAGAAAAGGTTGTTTGTGTTCTCAAAATCCATCTTCATAGTTTGTCAAGAAGATACGGCTAACTGGAGTTGAAATACGTAAAACGATATGAGTGTGATAAAAACCGATGGAAAAACCGTCGAGCTAGGTTTGAGCCGTTTGGACCCAGGTCTATCCGAAACGGGCCAACAACCAAAACTCATAGCTATAAGCCACGACTTATGAGTTATTTTGGTGAAAAAATGTAGTTTGGGCCCTCAAAATCAGCCTTCATAGTTTTTTAAGAAGATATGGGCCAACTCGGACTTGGAATACGTGAAACGGTATTAGAGCGATAAAACCGACGAAACACTCGTAGGGCTAGGTTGGAGCGGCTTGGACCTAGTTCGATTCGAAATAGGCCGACGACAAAAGCTCATCGCTCTAAGCCGTGACTTACGAGTTATTTTGGTGAATAAAGGTAGTTTGGGCTCTCAAAATCGGCCTTCATAGTTTGTCAAGAAGATACGGCTAATTGGAGTTGGAATACGTAAAACGATACGAGTGTGATAAAACCGATGAAAAACCGTAAGGCTAGGTTTGAGCTTTTTGGACCTAGTTCTACCGAAAACGGGCCAACTACCAAAACTCATAGCTATAAGCCATGACTTATGAGTTAGTTTGGTGAAAAAACGTAGTTTGGGCTCTCAAAATCCGCCTTCATAGTTTGTCAAGAAGATAAGGGCCAACTAGAGTTTGAATACGTGAAACGGTATGAGTGTGATAAAACCGATGGAAAAATTGTCGGCTAGGTTTGAGTCGTTTCGACCTAGGTCTATCCGAAACGGCCAAGAACCAAAACGCATAGCTATAGGCCAGGACTTATGAGTTATTGTGGTGAAAAAATGTAGTTTGGGCTCTCAAAATCAGCCTTCATAGTTTTCTAAGAAGATATGGGCCAACTGGACTTGGAATACGTGAAATGGTATGAGAGCGATAAAAACCGACGAAACACTCGTAGGGCTAGGTTGGAGCAGCTTGGACCTAGTTCGATACGAAACGGGTCAAGGACAAAAGCTCATTGCTCTAAGCCGTGACTTACGAGTTATTTTCATGAAAAAAGGTTGTTTGTGTTCTCAAAATCAGCCTTCATAGTTTGTCGAAGATACGAGCTAATTGGAGTTGAAATCTGGAAAACGATACGAGTGTGATAAAAACCGATGGAAAACCGTCGAGCTAGGTTTGAGCCGTTTGGACCTAGGTCTATCCGAAACGGCCAACAACCAAAACTCATAGCTATAAGCCACGACTTATGAGTGATTTTGGTGAAAAAATGTAGTTTGGGCCCTCAAAATCAGCCTTCATAGTTTTTTAAGAAGATATGGGCCAACTGGACTTGGAATACGTGAAACGGTATGAGAGCGATAAAACCGACGAAACACTCGTAGGGCTAGGTTGGAGCAGCTTGGACCTAGTTCGATTCGAAATGGGCCAATGACAAAAGCTCATCGCTCTAAGCCGTGACTTACGAGTTATTTTGGTGAAAAAAGGTAGTTTGGGCTCTCAAAATCGGCCTTCATAGTTTGTCAAGAAGATACGGCTAACCGGAGTTGAAATACGTAAAACGATATGAGTGTGATAAAAACCGATGAAAAACTCGTAAGGCTAGGTTTGAGTCGTTTGGACCTAGTTCTACCGAAAACGGCCAACGACCAAAACTCATAGCTATAAGCCATGACTTATGAGTTAGTTTGGTGAAACAACGTAGTTTGGGCTCTCAAAATCCGCCTTCATAGTTTGTCAAGAAGATAAGGCCAACAAGAGTTTGAATACGTGAAACGGTATGAGTGTGATAAAAACCGATGGAAAAATTGTCGGCTAGGTTTGAGCCGTTTAGACCTAGGTCTATCCGAAACGGGCTAGCAACCAAAACTCATAGCTATAGGACACGACTTATGAGTTATTTTGGTGAAAAAATGTAGTTTGGGCTCTCAAAATCAGCCTTCATAGTTTTTTAAGAAGATATGGGCCAACTGGACTTGGAATACGTGAAACGGTATGAGAGCGATAAAACCGACGAAACACTCGTAGGGCTAGGTTGGAGCAGCTTGGACCTAGTTCGATGCGAAATGGGCCAACGACGAAGCTCATCGCTCTAAATGGTGACTTACGAGTTATTTTGGTGAAAAAAGGTAGTTTGGGCTCTCAAAATCGGCCTTCATAGTTTGTCAGAAGATACGGGCTAACTAGAGTTGGAATACGTAAAACGATATGAGTGTGATAAAAACCGATGAAAAAGCCGTAAGGCTAGGTTTGAGTCTGTTTGGACCTAGTTATACCGAAAACGGGCTAACGACCAAAACTCATCGCTATAAGCCATGACTTATGAGTTAGTTTGGTGAAAAAACGTAGTTTGGGCTCTCAAAATCGCCTCGCATAGTTTGTCAAGAAGATAAGGGCCAACTAGAGTTTGAATACGTGAAACGGTATGAGTGTGATAAAAACCGATGGAAAAATTGTCTGACTAGGTTTGAGCCGTTTAGACCTAGGTCTATCCGAAACGGGCCAAGAACCGTAACTCATAGCTATAGGCCGGGACTTATGAGTTATTTTGGTGAAATAATGTAGTTTGGGCTCTCAAAATCAGCCTTCATAGTTTTTTAAGAAGATATGGGCCAACTGGACTTGGAATACGTGAAACGGTATGAGAGCGATAAAAACTAACAAAACCCGTAGGGCTAGGTTGGAGCAGCTTGGACCTAGTTCGATGCGAAACGGCCAGCGATAAAAGCTCATCGCTCTAAGCCTTGACTTACGAGTTATTTTGGTGAAAAAAGGTTCTTTGTGTTCTAAAAATCAGCCTTCATAGTTTGTCAAGAAAATACGGCTAACCGGAGTTGGATACGTGAAATGATATATGTGTGATAAAACCGATGAAAAACCGTAAGGCTAGGTTGGAGCAGTTTGAACCAAGTTCTACCGAAACGGGCCAACGACCAAAACTCATAGCTATAAGCAATGACTTATGAGTTATTTTGGTGAAAAAACATAGTTTGGCCTCTCGAATCCGCCTTCATAGTTTGTCGTGAAGATACGGCCAACTAGAGTTGGAATACGTGAAACGGTATGAGTGTGATAAAACCGATGGAAAAACCGTCAGTGCTAGGTTTGAGCCGTTTGGACCTAGGTTTATTTGAAATGGGTCAACAACCAAAACTCATAGCTATAAGCCACGACTTATGAGTTATTTTGGTGAAAAATATAGTTTGGGCCCTCAAAATCAGCCTTCATAGTTTTTTTAAGAAGATATGGGCCAACTCGGACTTGGAATACGTGAAACGGTATAAGAGCGAAAAAACTTACGAAACACCGTAGGGCTAGGTTGGAGCAAGCTTGGACCTAGTTCGATGCGAAACGGGTCAACGACAAAAGCTCATCGCTCTAAGCCGTGACTTACGAGTTATTTTCGTGAAAAAGGTTGTTTGTGTTCTCAAAATCAGTCTTCATAGTTTGTCAAGAAGATACGGCTAACTGGAGTTGAAATACGTAAAACGATACGAGTGTGATAAAACCGATGGAAAACCGTCGAGCTAGGTTTGAGCCGTTTGGACCCAGTCTATCCGAAACGGGCCAACAACCAAAACTCATAGCTATAAGCCACGACTTATGAGTTATTTTGGTGAAAAAATGTAGTTTGGGCCCTCAAAATCAGCCTTCATAGTTTTTTAAGAAGATATGGGCCAACTGGACTTGGAATACGTGAAACGGTATGAGAGCGATAAAAACTTACGAAACACCGTAGGGCTAGGTTGGAGCAGCTTGGACCTAGTTCGATGCGAAACGGGTCAATGACAAAAGCTCATCGCTCTAAGCCGTGACTTACGAGTTATTTTCGTGAAAAAAGGTTGTTTGTGTTCTCAAAATCGGTCTTCATAGTTTGTCGAAGATACGGGCTAACCGTAGTCGAAACACGTAAAACGATACGAGTGTGATAAAAACCGATGGAAAACCGTCGAGCTAGGTTTGAGCCGTTTGGACCTAGGTCTATCCGAAACGGGCCAACAACCAAAACTCATAGCTATAAGCAACGACTTATGAGTTATTTTGGTGAAAAACTACAGCTTAGGCCCTAAAAATCAGCCTTCGTAGTTTTTTGAGAAGATATGGGCCAACTCGGACTTGGAATACGTGAAACGGTATGAGAGCGATAAAACCGACGAAACCTCGTAGGGCTACGTTGGAGCGAGCTTGGACCTAGTTCGATGCGAAACGGGCCAACGATAAAAGCTCATCGCTCTAAGCCTTGACTTACGAGTTATTTTGGTGAAAAAAGGTTCTTTGTGTTCTAAAAATCAGCCTTCATAGTTTGCCAAGAAAATACAAGCTAACCGGAGTTGAAATATGTAAAACGATATGAGTGTGATAAAAACTCGATGGAAAAACCGTCAGGCTAGGTTTGAGCCGTTTGGACCTAGGTCTATCCGAAACGAGCCAACAACCAAAACTCATAGCTATAAGCCACGACTTATGAGTTATTTTGGTAAAAAATGTAGTTTGGGCCCTTAAAATCAGCCTTCATAGTTTTCTAAGAAGATATGGGCCAACCGGACTTGGAATACGTGAAATGGTATGAGAGCGATAAAAACCGACGAAACACCTGTAGGGCTAGGTTGGAGCAGCTTGGACCTAGTTCGATGCGAAACGGGTCAACGACAAAAGCTCATTGCTCTAAGCCGTGACTTACGAGTTATTTTCGTGAAAAAAGGTTATTTGTGTTCTCAAAATCGGTCTTCATAGTTTGTCAAGAAGATACGGGCTAATTGGAGTTGAAATATGTAAAACGATACGAGTGTGATAAAAACCGATGGAAAAACCGTCAGGCTAGGTTTGAGCCGTTTGGACCTAGGTCTATCCGAAACGGGCCAACAACCAAAACTCATAGCTATAAGCCACGACTTATGAGTTATTTTGGTGAAAAAATGTAGTTTGGGCCCTCAAAATCAGCCTTCATAGTTTTTTAAGAAGATATGGGCCAACTGGACTTGGAATACGTGAAACGGTATTAGAGCGATAAAACCGACGAAACACCGTAGGGCTAGGTTGGAGCAGTTTGGACCTAGTTCGATTCGAAATAGGCCAACGACAAAAGCTCATCGCTCTAAGCCGTGACTTACGAGTTATTTTGGTGAATAAAGGTAGTTTGGGCTCTCAAAATCGGCCTTCATAGTTTGTCAAGAAGATACGGGCTAATTAGAGTTGGAATACGTAAAACGATATGAGTGTGATAAAACCGATGAAAAACCGTAAGGCTAGGTTTGAGCTTTTGGACCTAGTTCTACCGAAAACGGGCCAACTACCAAAACTCATAGCTATAAGCCACGACTTATGAGTTATTGTGGTGAAAAAATGTAGTTTGGGCTCTCAAAATCAGCCTTCATAGTTTTCTAAGAAGATATGGGCCAACTGGACTTGGAATACGTGAAATGGTATGAGAGCGATAAAACCGACGAAACACCGTAGGGCTAGGTTGGAGCAGCTTGGACCTAGTTCGATTCGAAATGGGCCAACGACAAAAGCTCATCGCTCTACGCCGTGACTTACGAGTTATTTTGGTGAAAAAAGGTAGTTTGGGCTCTCAAAATCGGCCTTCATAGTTTGTCGAAGATACGGGCTAACTGGAGTTGAAATACGTAAAACGATATGAGTGTGATAAAAACCGATGAAAAACCGTAAGGCTAGGTTTGAGCCGTTTCGACCTAGGTCTATCCGAAACGGCCAACAACCAAAACTCATAGCTATAGGCCACGACTTATGACTTATTGTGGTGAAAAAATGTAGTTTGGGCTCTCAAAATCAGCCTTCATAGTTTTCTAAGAAGATATGGGCCAACCTGGACTTGGAATACGTGAAATGGTATGAGAGCGATAAAACCGACGAAACACCGTAGGGCTAGGTTGGAGCAGCTTGGACCTAGTTCGATGCGAAACGGGTCAACGACAAAAGCTCATTGCTCTAAGCCGTGACTTACGAGTTATTTTCATGAAAAAAGGTTGTTTGTGTTCTCAAAATCAGCCTTCATAGTTTGTCAAGAAGATACGGGCTAATTGGAGTTGAAATATGTAAAACGATATGAGTGTGATAAAAACCGATGGAAAAACCGTCGTGCTAGGTTTGAGCCGTTTGGACCTAGGTCTATCCGAAACGGGCCAACAACCAAAACTCATAGCTATAAGCCACGACTTATGAGTGATTTTGGTGAAAAAATGTAGTTTGGGCCCTCAAAATCAGCCTTCATAGTTTTTTAAGAAGATATGGGCCAACTGGACTTGGAATACGTGAAACGGTATGAGAGCGATAAAACCGACGAAACACCTGTAGGGCTAGGTTGGAGCAGCTTGGACCTAGTTCGATTCGAAATGGGCCAACGACAAAAGCTCATCGCTCTAAGCTCGTGACTTACGAGTTATTTTGGTGAAAAAAGGTAGTTTGGGCTCTCAAAATCAGCCTTCATAGTTTGTCAAGAAGATACGGGCTAACCGGAGTTGAAATACGTAAAACGATATGAGTGTGATAAAAACCGATGAAAAACCGTAAGGCTAGGTTTGAGCCGTTTGGACCTAGTTCTACCGAAAACGGCCAACGACCAAAACTCATAGCTATAAGCCATGACTTATGAGTTAGTTTGGTGAAACAACGTAGTTTGGGCTCTCAAAATCCGCCTTCATAGTTTGTCAAGAAGATAAGGCCAACAAGAGTTTGAATACGTGAAACGGTATAAGTGTGATAAAAACCGATGGAAAAATTGTCGAGCTAGGTTTGAGCTGTTTAGACCTAGGTCTATCCGAAACGGCCAACAACCAAAACTCATAGCTATAGGACACGACTTATGAGTTATTTTGGTGAAAAAATGTAGTTTGGGCTCTCAAAATCAGCCTTCATAGTTTTTTAAGAAGATATGGGCCAACTGGACTTGGAATACGTGAAACGGTATGAGAGCGATAAAACCGACGAAACACCGTAGGGCTAGGTTGGAGCAGCTTGGACCTAGTTCGATGCGAAATGGGCCAACGACGAAGCTCATCGCTCTAAGCGATGACTTACGAGTTATTTTGGTGAAAAAAGGTAGTTTGGGCTCTCAAAATCAGCCTTCATAGTTTGTCGAAGATACGGGCTAACCGGAGTTGGAATACGTAAAACGATATGAGTGTGATAAAAACCGATGAAAAACCGTAAGGCTAGGTTTGAGCTCGTTTGGGCCTAGTTATACCGAAAACCGGCTAACGACCAAAACTCATCGCTATAAGCCATGACTTATGAGTTAGTTTGGTGAAAAAACGTAGTTTGGGCTCTCAAAATCCGCTCGCATAGTTTGTCAAGAAGATAAGGGCCAACTAGAGTTTGAATACGTGAAACGGTATGAGTGTGATAAAACCGATGGAAAAATTGTCGGACTAGGTTTGAGCCGTTTAGACCTAGGTCTATCCGAAACGGGCCAACGAACCGTAACTCATAGCTATAGGCCGTGACTTATGAGTTATTTTGGTGAAATAATGTAGTTTGGGCTCTCAAAATCAGCCTTCATAGTTTTTTAAGAAGATATGGGCCAACTGGACTTGGAATACGTGAAACGGTATGAGAGCGATAAAACCGACAAAACCCGTAGGGCTAGGTTGGAGCAGCTTGGACCTAGTTCGATGCGAAACGGGCCGGCGATAAAAGCTTATCGCGCTAAGCCTTGACTTACGAGTTATTTTGGTGAAAAAAGGTTCTTTGTGTTCTAAAAATCAGCCTTCATAGTTTGTCAAGAAAATACGGGCTAACTGGAGTTGTATACGTGAAATGATATCACGTGTGATAAAAACCGATGAAAAACCGTAAGGCTAGGTTGGAGCAAGTTTGGACCATGTTCTACCGGAAACGGGCCAACGACCAAAACTCATAGCTATAAGCAATGACTTATGAGTTATTTTGGTGAAAAAACGTAGTTTGGCCTCTCGAAATCCGCCTTCATAGTTTGTCGTGAAGATACGGGCCAACTAGAGTTGGAATACGTGAAACGGTATGAGTGTGATAAAAACCGATGGAAAAACTGTCGGGCTAGGTTTGAGCCGTTTGGACCTAGGTCTATTTGAAATGGGTCAACAACCAAAACTCATAGCTATAAGCCACGACTTATGAGTTATTTTGGTGAAAAATATAGTTTGGGCCCTCAAAATCAGCCTTCATAGTTTTTTAAGAAGATATGGGCAACCTGGACTTGGAATACGTGAAACGGTATAAGAGCGATAAAAACTTACGAAACACCTGTAGGGCTAGGTTGGAGCGAGTTTGGACCTAGTTCGATGCGAAACGGGTCAACGACAAAAGCTCATCGCTCTAAGCCGTGACTTACGAGTTATTTTCGTGAGAAAAGGTTGTTTGTGTTCTCAAAATCCGTCTTCATAGTTTGTCAAGAAGATACGGGCTAACTCGGAGTTGAAATACGTAAAACGATATGAGTGTGATAAAAGCCGATGGAAAAGCTGTCGAGCTAGGTTTGAGCTCGTTTGGACCTAGGTCTATCCGAAACGGGCCAACAACCAAAACTCATAGCAATAAGCCACGACTTATGAGTTATTTTGGTGAAAAAATGTAGTTTGGGCCCTCAAAATCAGCCTTCATAGTTTTTTAAGAAGATATGGGCCAATTGAACTTGGAATACGTGAAACGGTATGAGAGCGTTAAAAACTTACGAAACATTGTAGGGCTAGGTAGGAGCAGCTTGGACCTAGTTCGATGCGAAACGGGTCAATGACAAAAGCTCATCGCTCTAAGCCGTGACTTACGAGTTATTTTCGTGAAAAAAGGTTGTTTGTGTTCTCAAAATCGGCCTTCATAGTTTGTCAAGAAGATACGGGCTAACCGGAGTTGAAACACGTAAAACGATATGAGTGTGATAAAAGCCGATGGAAAAGCTGTCGAGCTAGGTTTGAGTCGTTTGGACCTAGGTCTATCCGAAACGGGCCAACAACCAAAACTCATAGCTATAAGCAACGACTTATGAGTTATTTTGGTGAAAAACTACAGTTTAGGCCCTAAAAATCAGCCTTCGTAGTTTTTTGAGAAGATATGGGCCAACTCGGACTTGGATTACGTGAAACGGTATGAGAGCGATAAAAGCCGACGAAACCCGTAGGGCTACGTTGGAGCGAACTTGGACCTATTTCGATGCGAAACGGGCCAACGATAAAAGCTCATCGCTCTAAGCCTTGACTTACGAGTTATTTTGGTGAAAAAAGGTTCTTTGTGTTCTAAAAATCAGTCTTCATAGTTTGCCAAGAAAATACAAGCTAACCGGAGTTGGAATCGTGAAATGATATCGAGTGTGATAAAAACCGATGAAAAACCGTAAGGCTAGGTTGGAGCAGTTTGGACCATGTTCTACCGGAAACGGGCCAACGACCAAAACTCATAGCTATAAGCCATGACTTATGAGTTATTTTGGTGAAAAAACGTAGTTTGGCCTCTCAAAATCCGCCTTCATAGTTTGTCGGGAAGATACGGGCCAACCTGGACTTGGAATATGTGAAACGGTATGAGAGCGATAAAAACTTACGAAACACTCGTAGGGCTAGGTTGGACCAGCTTGGACCTAGTTCGATGCGAAACGGGTCAACGACAAAAGCTCATCGCTCTAAGCCGTGACTTACGAGTTATTTTCGTGAGAAAAGGTTGTTTGTGTTCTCAAAATCCGTCTTCATAGTTTGTCAAGAAGATACGGGCTAACTGGAGTTGAAATACGTAAAACGATATGAGTGTGATAAAAACCGATGGAAAAACCGTCGAGCTAGGTTTGAGCCGTTTTGACCCAGTCTATCCGAAACGGGCCAACAACCAAAACTCATAGCTATAAGCCACGACTTATGAGTTATTTTGGTAAAAAAATGTAGTTTGGGCCCTCAAAATCAGCCTTCATAGTTTTCTAAGATGATATGGGCCAACTGGACTTGGAATACGTGAAACGGTATGAGAGCGATAAAACCGACGAAACACTCGTAGGGCTAGGTTGGAGCGAGCTTGGACATAGTTCGATGCGAAATGGGCCAACGACAAAAGCTCATCGCTCTAAGCCGTGACTTACGAGTTATTTTGGTGAAAAAAGGTAGTTTGGGCTCTCAAAATCGGTCTTCATAGTTTGTCAAGAAGATACGGCTAACTGGAGTTGGAATACGTAAAACGATATGAGTGTGATAAAAAGTGATGAAAAACCGTAAGGCTAGGTTTGAGTCGTTTGGACCTAGTTCTACCGAAAACGGGCCAATGACCAAAACTCATAGCTATAAGCCATGACTTATGAGTTATTTTGGTGAAAAAACGTAGTTTGGGCTCTCAAAATCCGCCTTCATAGTTTGTCAAGAACATACGGGCCAACTAGAGTTGGAATACGTGAAACGGTATGAGTGTGATAAAAACCGATGGAAAAATTGTCGAGCTAGGTTTGAGCTCGTTTGGACTCAGGTCTATCCGAAAACGGCAACCGACCAAAACTCATAGCTATAAGCCACGACTTATGAGTTATTTTGGTGAAAAACTACGGCTTGGGCCCTAAAAATCAGCCATCGTAGTTTTTTGAGAAGATATGGGCCAACTGGACTTGGAATACGTGAAACGGTATGAGAGCGATAAAACCGACGAAACCCGTAGGGCTACGTTGGAGCGAACTTGGACCTAGTTCGATGCGAAACGGGCCAACGATAAAAGCTCATCGCTTTAAGCCTTGACTTACGAGTTATTTTGGTGAAAAAAGGTTCTTTGTGTTCTAAAAATCGGCCTTCATAGTTTGTCAAGAAAATACGGGTTAACCGGAGTTGGATACGTGAAATGATATCGGTGTGATAAAAACCGATGAAAAACCGTAAGGCTAGGTTGGAGCGAGTTTGGACCAAGTTCTACCGAAACGGGCCAACGACCAAAACTCATAGCTATAAGCCATGACTTATGAGTTATTTTGGTGAAAAAACGTAGTTTGGCCTCTCAAAATCCGCCTTCATAGTTTGTCGTGAAGATACGGCCCACTAGAGTTGGAATACGTGAAACGGTATGAGTGTGATAAAAACCGATGGAAAAACCGTCGGGCTAGGTTTGAGCCGTTTGGACCTAGGTCTATTTGAAACGGGTCAACAACCAAAACTCATAGCTATAAGCCACGACTTATGAGTTATTTTGGTGAAAAAACGTATTTTGGGCTCTCAAAATCTACCTTCATAGTTTGTCGGAAGATACGGGCCAACTAGAGTTTGAATACGTGAAACGATATGAGTGTGATAAAAACCGATGGAAAAACTATCAAGCTAGGTTTGAGCTTTTTGGACCTAGTTATATCCGAAACGGGCCAACAACCAAAACTCACAACTATAAGCCACGACTTATTAGTTATTTTGGTGAAAAATATAGTTTGGGCCCTCAAAATCAGCCTTCATAGTTTTTTAAGAAGATATGGGCCAACTGGACTTGGAATACGTGAAACGGTATGAGAGCGATAAAACCGACGAAACACCGTAGGGCTAGGTTGGAGCGAGCTTGAACTTAGTTCGATTCGAAATGGGCCAACGACAAAAGCTCATCGCTCTATGCCGTGACTTACGAGTTATTTTGGTGAAAAAAGGTAGTTTGGGCTATCAAAATCGGCCTTCATAGTTTGTCAAGAAGATACGGTCTAACTGGAGTTGAATTACGTAAAACGATATGAGTGTGATAAAAACCGATGAAAAACCGTAAGGCTAGGTTTGAGTCGTTTGGACCTAGTTCTACCGAAAACGGGCCAACGACCAAAACTCATAGCTATAAGCCATGACTTATGAGTTAATTTGGTGAAAAAACGTAGTTTGGGCTCTCAAAATCCGCCTCGCATAGTTTGTCAAGAAGATAAGGGCCTACTAGAGTTTGAATACGTGAAACGGTATGAGTGTGATAAAACCCGATGGAAAAATTGTCGGGATAGGTTTGAGCGGTTTAGACCTAGGTCTATCCGAAACGGCCAACAATCAAAACTCATAGCTATAGGCCACGACTTATGAGTTATTTTGGTGAAAAAATGTAGTTTGGGCTCTCAAAATCAGCCTTCATAGTTTTTTAAAAAGATATGGGCCAACCGGACTTGGAATACATGAAACGGTATGAGAGCGATAAAAACCGACGAAACCTATAGGGCTACGTTGGAGCGAACTTGGACCTAGTTCGATGCGAAACGGGCCAACGATAAAAGCTCATCGCTCTAAGCCTTGACTTACGAGTTATTTTGGTGAAAAAAGATTCTTTGTGTTCTAAAAATCAGTCTTCATAGTTTGTCAAGAAAATACGGGCTAACTAGAGTTGGATACGTGAAATGATATCGAGTGTGATAAAAACCGATGAAAAACCGTAAGGCTAGGTTGGAGCGAGTTTGGACCATGTTCTACCGGAAACGGGCCAACGACCAAAACTCATAGCTATAAGCCATGACTTATGAGTTATTTTGGTGAAAAAACGTAGTTTGGCCTCTCAAAATCCGCCTTCATAGTTTGTCGTGAAGATACGGCCAACTAGAGTTGGAATACGTGAAACGGTATGAGTGTGATAAAAACCGATGGAAAAACCGTTAGGCTAGGTTTGAGCTGTTTGGACCTAGGTCTATCTAAAAACGGGCAACCGACCAAAACTCATAGCTATAAGCCACGACTTATGAGTTATTTTGGTGAAAAACTACAGTTTGGGCCCTAAAAATCAGCCATCGTAGTTTTTTGAGAAGATATGGGCCAACTCGGACTTGGAATACGTGAAACGGTATGAGAGCGATAAAAACCGACGAAACCCGTAGGGCTACGTTGGAGCGAACTTGGACCTAGTTCGATGCGAAACGGCCAACGATAAAAGCTCATCGCTTTAAGCCTCGACTTACGAGTTATTTTGGTGAAAAAAGGTTCTTTGTGTTCTAAAAATCAGCCTTCATAGTCCGTCAAGAAAATACGAGCTAACCGGAGTTGGATACGTGAAATGATATCGGTGTGATAAAAACCGATGAAAAACCGTAAGGCTAGGTTGGAGCAGCTTGGACCAAGTTCTACCGGAAACGGGCCAACGACCAAAACTCATAGCTATAAGCCATGACTTATGAGTTATTTTGGTGAAAAAACGTAGTTTGGCCTCTCAAAATCCGCCTTCATAGTTTGTCGTGAAGATACGGGCCAACTAGAGTTGGAATACGTGAAACGGTATGAGTGTGATAAAACCGATGGAAAAGCCGTCGGGCTAGGTTTGAGTCGTTTGGACTCGAGTCTATTTGAAACGGTCAACAACCAAAACTCATAGCTATAAGCCACGACTTATGAGTTATTTTGGTGAAAAATATAGTTTGGGCCCTCAAAATCAGCCTTCATAGTTTTTTAAGAAGATATGGGCCAACCGGACTTGGAATATGTGAAACGGTATGAGAGCGATAAAAACTTACGAAACACCGTAGGGATAGGTTGGAGCGAGCTTGGACCTAGTTCGATGCGAAACGGGTCAACGACAAAAGCTCATCGCTCTAAGCCGTGACTTACGAGTTATTTTCGTGAGAAAAGGTTGTTTGTGTTCTCAAAATCCGTCTTCATAGTTTGTCAAGAAGATACGGCTAACTGGAGTTGAAATACGTAAAACGATGTGAGTGTGATAAAAACCGATGGAAAAACCGTCGAGCTAGGTTTGAGCCGTTTTGACCTAGGTCTATCCGAAACGGGCCAACAACCAAAACTCATAGCTATAAGCCACGACTTATGAGTTATTTTGGTGAAAAAATGTAGTTTGGGCCCTCAAAATCAGCCTTCATAGTTTTCTAAGAAGATATGGGCCAACCGGACTTGGAATACGTGAAATGGTATGAGAGCGATAAAAACCGACGAAACACTCGTAGGGCTAGGTTGGAGCGAGCTTGGACCTAGTTCGATGCGAAACGGGTCAACGACAAAAGCTCATTGCTTTAAGCCGTGACTTACGAGTTATTTTCGTGAAAAAAGGTTATTTGTGTTCTCAAAATCGGCCTTCATAGTTTGTCAAGAAGATACGGGCTAATTGGAGTTGAAATATGTAAAACGATATGAGTGTGATAAAACCGATGGAAAAACCGTCGGGCTAGGTTTGAGCCGTTTGGACCCAGGTCTATCCGAAAAGGGCAAACAACCAAAACTCATAGCTATAAGCCACGACTTATGAGTTATTTTGGTGAAAAAATGTAGTTTGGGCCCTCAAAATTAGCCTTCATAGTTTTTTAAGAAGATATGGGCCAACTCGGACTTGGAATACGTGAAACGGTATTAGAGCGATAAAACCGACGAAACACCGTAGGACTAGGTTGGAGCGAGCTTGGACCTAGTTCGATTCGAAATAGGCCAACGACAAAAGCTCATCGCTCTAAGCCGTGACTTACGAGTTATTTTGGTGAAAAAAGGTAGTTTGGGCTCTCAAAATCAGCCTTCATAGTTTGTCAAGAAGATACGGGCTAATTGGAGTTGGAATACGTAAAACGATATGAGTGTGATAAAAACCGATGAAAAACCCGTAAGGCTAGGTTTGAGCTTTTTGACCTAGTTCTACCGAAAACGGGCCAACTACCAAAACTCATAGCTATAAGCCATGACTTATGAGTTAGTTTGGTGAAAAAACGTAGTTTGGGCTCTCAAAATCCGCCTTCATAGTTTGTCAAGAAGATAAGGGCCAACTAGAGTTTGAATACGTAAAACGGTATGAGTGTGATAAAAACCGATGGAAAAATTGTCGAGCTAGGTTTGAGCCGTTTCGACCTAGGTCTATCCGAAACGGGCCAACAACCAAAACTCATAGCTATAGGCCACGACTTATGAGTTATTGTGGTGAAAAATTGTAGTTTGGGCTCTCAAAATCAGCATTCATAGTTTTTTAAGAAGATATGGGCCAACTGGACTTGGAATAAGTGAAATGGTATGAGAGCAATAAAACCGACGAAACACCGTAGGGCTAGGTTGGAGCGAGCTTGGACCTAGTTCGATGCGAAATGGGCCAACGACAAAAGCTCATCGCTCTAAGCCGTGACTTACGAGTTATTTTGGTGAAAAAAGGTAGTTTGGGCTCTCAAAATCGGCCTTCATAGTTTGTCGAAGATACGGCTAACTGGAGTTGAAATATGTAAAACGATATGAGTGTGATAAAAACCGATGGAAAAACCGTCAGGCTAGGTTTGAGCTCGTTTGGACCTAGGTCTATCCGAAACGGGCCAACAACCAAAACTCATAGCTATAAGCCACGACTTATGAGTTATTTTTGTGAAAAAATGTAGTTTGGGCCCTCAAAATTAGCCTTCATA
Source organism: Dovyalis caffra (assembly GCA_963924115.1). Classification (NCBI taxonomy): domain Eukaryota; kingdom Viridiplantae; phylum Streptophyta; class Magnoliopsida; order Malpighiales; family Salicaceae; genus Dovyalis; species Dovyalis caffra. Next base: position 23,368 of record CAWUPB010000407.1, read on the forward strand.
GTTTTTTAAGAAGATATGGGCCAACTGGACTTGGAATACGTGAAACGGTATGAGAGCGATAAAAACTTACGAAACACCGTAGGGCTAGGTTGGAGCAGGTTTGGACCTAGTTCGATGCGAAATGGGCCAACGATAAAAGCTCATCGCTCTAAGCCGTGACTTACGAGTTATTTTGGTGAAAAAAGGTAGTTTGGGCTCTCAAAATCGGCCTTCATAGTTTGTCAGAAGATACGGGCTAACTGGAGTTGGAATACGTAAAACGATATGAGTGTGATAAAAACCGATGAAAAAACTGTAAGGCTAGGTTTGAGTTGTTTGGACCTAGTTCTACCGAAAACGGGCCAACTACCAAAACTCACAGCTATAAGCCATGACTTATGAGTTATTTTGGTGAAAAAACGTAGTTTGGGCTCTCAAAATCCGCCTTCATAGTTTGTCAAGAACATACGGGCCAACTAGAGTTGGAATACGTGAAACGGTATGAGTGTGATAAAAACCGATGGAAAAATTATCGAGCTAGGTTTGAGTCTGTTTGGACTCAGGTCTATCTAAAAACGGGCAACCGACCAAAACTCATAGCTATAAGCCACGACTTATGAGTTATTTTGGTGAAAAACTACAGCTTGGGCCCTAAAAATCAGCCATCGTAGTTTTTCGAGAAGATATGGGCCAACTCGGACTTGGAATACGTGAAATGGTATGAGAGCGATAAAACCGACGAAACCCGTAGGCTACGTTGGAGCAAGCTTGGACCTAGTTCGATGCGAAACGGGCCAACGATAAAAGCTCATCGCTTTAAGCCTTGACTTACGAGTTATTTTGGTGAAAAAAGGTTCTTTGTGTTCTAAAAATCAGTCTTCATAGTCCGTCAAGAAAATACGGGCTAACCGGAGTTGGATACGTGAAATGATATCAGTGTGATAAAAACCGATGAAAAACCGTAAGGCTAGGTTGGAGCGAGCTTGGACCAAGTTCTACCGGAAACGGCCAACGACCAAAACTCATAGCTATAAGCCATGACTTATGAGTTATTTTGGTGAAAAAACGTAGTTTGGCCTCTCAAAATCCGCCTTCATAGTTTGTCGGGAAGATACGGGCCAACTAGAGTTGGAATACGTGAAACGGTATGAGTGTGATAAAAACCGATGGAAAAACTGTCGGCTAGGTTTGAGTCTGTTTGGACCTAGGTCTATTTGAAACGGGTCAACAACCAAAACTCATAGCTATAAGCCACGACTTATGAGTTATTTTGGTGAAAAATATAGTTTGGGCCCTCAAAATCAGCCTTCATAGTTTTTTAAGAAGATATGGGCCAACTGGACTTGGAATACGTGAAACGGTATGAGAGCGATAAAACCGACGAAACACCGGAGGGCTAGGTTGGAGCGAGCTTGGACTTAGTTCGATTCGAAATGGGCCAACGAAAAAGCTCATCGCTCTAAGCCGTGACTTACGAGTTATTTTGGTGAAAAAAGGTAGTTTGGGCTCTCAAAATCGGTCTTCATAGTTTGTCAGAAGATACGGCTAACCGGAGTTGAAATACGTAAAACGATATGAGTGTGATAAAAACCGATGAAAAAACTATAAGGCTAGGTTTGAGCCGTTTGGACCTAGTTCTACCGAAAACGGCCAACGACCAAAACTCATAGCTATAAGCCATGACTTATGAGTTAGTTTGGTGAAAAAACGTAGTTTGGGCTCTCAAAATCCGCTCGCATAGTTTTTCAAGAAGATAAGGGCCAACTAGAGTTTGAATACGTGAAACGGTATGAGTGTGATAAAAACCGATGGAAAAATTGTCGTGATAGGTTTGAGCCGTTTAGACCTAGGTCTATCCGAAACGGGCCAAGAACCAAAACTCATAGCTATAGGCCACGACTTATGAGTTATTTTGGTGAAAAAATATAGTTTGGGCTCTCAAAATCAGCCTTCATAGTTTTTTAAGAAGATATGAGCCAACTCGGACTTGGAATACGTGAAACGGTATGAGAGCGATAAAAACTTACGAAACACCGTAGGGCTAGGTTGGAGCGAGCTTGGACCTAGTTCGATGCGAAATGGGCCAACGAAAAAGCTCATCGCTCTAAGCCGTGACTTACGAGTTATTTTGGTGAAAAAAGGTAGTTTGGGCTCTCAAAATCGGCCTTCATAGTTTGACAAGAAGATACGGCTAACTCGGAGTTGGAATACGTAAAACGATATGAGTGTGATAAAAGCCGATGAAAAAATTGTAAGGCTAGGTTTGAGTCAGTTTGGACCTAGTTCTACCGAAAACGGGCCAACGACCAAAACTCATAGCTATAAGCCATGACTTATGAGTTAGTTTGGTGAAACAACGTAGTTTGGGCTCTCAAAATCCGCCTTCATAGATTGTCAAGAAGATACGGGCCAACTAGAGTTTGAATACGTGAAACGGTATGAGTGTGATAAAAACCGATAGAAAAATTATCGAGCTAGGTTTGAGCCGTTTAGACCTAGGTCTATCCGAAACGGGCCGACGAACCAAAACTCATAGCTATAGGCCACGACTTATGAGTTATTTTGGTGAAAAAATGTAGTTCGGGCTCTCAAAATCGACCTTCATAGTTTTTTAAGAAGATATGGGCCAACTGGACTTGGAATACGTGAAACGGTATGAGAGCGATAAAAAGTGACGAAACACCGTAGGGCTAGGTTGGAGCAGCTTGGACCTAGTTCGATGCGAAATGGGCCAACGACAAAAGTTCATCGCTCTAAGCCGTGACTTACGAGTTATTTTGGTGACAAAAGGTAGTTTGGGCTCTCAAAATCAGCCTTCATAGTTTGTCAGAAGATACGGCTAACCGGAGTTGGAATACGTAAAATGATATGAGTGTGATAAAAACCGATGAAAAAACTATAAGGCTAGGTTTGAGTCGTTTGGACCTAGTTCTACCGAAAACGGGCCAACGACCAAAACTCATAGCTATAAGCCATGACTTATGAGTTAGTTTGGTGAAAAAACGTAGTTTGGGCTCTCAAAATCCGCCTTCATAGTTTGTCAAGAAGATACGGGCCAACTAGAGTTTGAATACGTGAAACGGTATGAGTGCGATAAAAACCGATGGAAAAATTGTCGAGCTAGGTTTGAGCCGTTTAGACCTAGGTCTATCCGAAATGGGCCAACAACCAAAACTCATAGCTATAGGCCACGACTTATGAGGTATTTTGGTGAAAAAATATAGTTTGGGCTCTAAAAATCAGCCTTCATAGTTTTTTAAGAAGATATGGGCCAACTGGACTTGGAATACGTGAAACGGTATGAGAGCGATAAAAACCGACGAAACCCGTAGGGCTATGTTGGAGCAAGCTTGGACCTAGTTCGATGCGAAACGGGCTAACGATAAAAGCTCATCGCTCTAAGCCTTGACTTACGAGTTATTTTGGTGAAAAAAGGTTCTTTGTGTTCTAAAAATCGGCCTTCATAGTTTGTCAAGAAAATACGGGCTAACTAGAGTTGGATACGTGAAATGATATCGGTGTGATAAAACCGATGAAAAAACTATAAGGCTAGGTTTGAGTCTGTTTGGACCTAGTTCTACCGAAAACGGGCCAACGACAAAAACTCATAGCTATAAGCCATGACTTATGAGTTAGTTTGGTGAAAAAACGTAGTTTGGGCTCTCAAAATCCGCCTGCATAGTTTTTCAAGAAGATAAGGGCCAACTAGAGTTTGAATACGTGAAACGGTATGAGTGTGATAAAAACCGATGGAAAAATTGTCACGATAGGTTTGAGCCGTTTAGACCTAGGTCTATCCGAAACGGACCGACGAACCAAAACTCATAGCTATAGGCCACGACTTATGAGTTATTTTGGTGAAAAAATATAGTTTGGGCTCTCAAAATTAGCCTTCATAGTTTTTTAAGAAGATATGGGCCAACTGGACTTGGAATACGTGAAACGGTATGAGAGCGATAAAAACTTACGAAACACTCGTAGGGCTAGGTTGGAGCGGCTTGGACCTAGTTCGCTGCGAAATGGGCCAACGAAAAAAGCTCATCGCTCTAAGCCGTGACTTACGAGTTATTTTGGTGAAAAAAGGTAGTTTGGGCTCTCAAAATCGGCCTTCATAATTTGTCAAGAAGATACGGGCTAACTCGGAGTTGGAATACGTAAAACGATATGAGTGTGATAAAAACCGATGAAAAAATTGTAAGGCTAGGTTTGAGCCTGTTTGGACCTAGTTCTACCGAAAACGGGCCAACGACCAAAACTCATAGCTATAAGCCATGACTTATGAGTTAGTTTGGTGAAACAACGTAGTTTGGGCTCTCAAAATCGCCTTCATAGATTGTCAAGAAGATACGGGCCAACTAGAGTTTGAATACGTGAAACGGTATGAGTGTGATAAAACCGATGGAAAAATTATCGGGCTAGGTTTGAGTCGTTTAGACCTAGGTCTATCCGAAACGGGCCAACAACCAAAACTCATAGCTATAGGCCACGACTTATGAGTTATTTTGGTGAAAAAATGTAGTTCGGGCTCTCAAAATCGGCCTTCATAGTTTTTTAAGAAGATATGGGCCAACTGGACTTGGAATACGTGAAACGGTATGAGAGCGATAAAAAGTGACGAAACACCGTAGGGCTAGGTTGGAGCGAGCTTGGACCTAGTTCGATGCGAAATGGGCCGACGACAAAAGTTCATCGCTCTAAGCCGTGACTTACGAGTTATTTTGGTGACAAAAGGTAGTTTGGGCTCTCAAAATCGGTCTTCATAGTTTGTCAGAAGATACGGGCTAACCGGAGTTGGAATACGTAAAATGATATGAGTGTGATAAAACCGATGAAAAAACTATAAGGCTAGGTTTGAGCTATTTGGACCTAGTTCTACCGAAAACGGCCAACGACCAAAACTCATAGCTATAAGCCATGACTTATGAGTTAGTTTGGTGAAAAAACGTAGTTTGGGCTCTCAAAATCCGCCTTCATAGTTTGTCAAGAAGATACGGGCCAACTAGAGTTTGAATACGTGAAACGGTATGAGTGTGATAAAACCGATGGAAAAATTGTCGAGCTAGGTTTGAGTCGTTTAGACCTAGGTCTATCCGAAATGGGCCAACAACCAAAACTCATAGCTATAGGCCACGACTTATGAGGTATTTTGGTGAAAAAATATAGTTTGGGCTCTAAAAATCAGCCTTTTTAGTTTTTTAAGAAGATATGGGCCAACTGGACTTGGAATACGTGAAACGGTATGAGAGCGATAAAACCGACGAAACCCGTAGGGCTATGTTGGAGCAAGCTTGGACCTAGTTCGATGCGAAACGGGCTAACGATAAAAGCTCATCGCTCTAAGCCTTGACTTACGAGTTATTTTGGTGAAAAAAGGTTCTTTGTGTTCTAAAAATCAGCCTTCATAGTTTGTCAAGAAAATACGGGCTAACTAGAGTTGGATACGTGAAATGATATCGGTGTGATAAAACCGATGAAAAAACTATAAGGCTAGGTTTGAGCCGTTTGGACCTAGTTCTACCGAAAACGGGCCAACGACCAAAACTCATAGCTATAAGCCATGACTTATGAGTTAGTTTGGTGAAAAAACGTAGTTTGGGCTCTCAAAATCCGCCTGCATAGTTTTTCAAGAAGATAAGGGCCAACTAGAGTTTGAATACGTGAAACGGTATGAGTGTGATAAAAACCGATGGAAAAATTGTCGGGATAGGTTTGAGTCGTTTAGACCTGAGTCTATCCGAAACGGCCAACAACCAAAACTCATAGCTATAAGCCACGACTTATGAGTTATTTTGGTGAAAAAATATAGTTTGGGCTCTCAAAATCAGCCTTCATAGTTTTTTAAGAAGATATGGGCCAACTGGACTTGGAATACGTGAAACGGTATGAGAGCGATAAAAACTTACGAAACACCGTAGGGCTAGGTTGGAGCAAGCTTGGACCTAGTTCGATGCGAAATGGGCCAACGAAAAAAGCTCATCGCTCTAAGCCGTGACTTACGAGTTATTTTGGTGAAAAAAGGTAGTTTGGGCTCTCAAAATCGGCCTTCATAGTTTGTCAAGAAGATACGGCTAACCGGAGTTGGAATACGTAAAACGATATGAGTGTGATAAAAACCGATGAAAAAATTGTAAGGCTAGGTTTGAGCCGTTTGGACCTAGTTCTACCGAAAACGGGCCAACGACCAAAACTCATAGCTATAAGCCATGACTTATGAGTTAGTTTGGTGAAACAACGTAGTTTGGGCTCTCAAAATCCGCCTTCATAGATTGTCAAGAAGATACGGGCCAACTAGAGTTTGAATACGTGAAACGGTATGAGTGTGATAAAAGCCGATGGAAAAATTGTCGAGCTAGGTTTGAGCCGTTTAGACCTAGGTCTATCCGAAACGGGCCAACAACCAAAACTCATAGCTATAGGCCACGACTTATGAGTTATTTTGGTGAAAAAATATAGTTTGGGCTCTAAAAATCAGCCTTCATAGTTTTTTAAGAAGATATGGGCCAACTGGACTTGGAATACGTGAAACGGTATGAGAGCGATAAAACCGACGAAACCCGTAGGGCTATGTTGGAGCAAGCTTGGACCTAGTTCGATGCGAAACCGGCTAACGATAAAAGCTCATCGCTCTAAGCCTTGACTTACGAGTTATTTTGGTGAAAAAAGGTTCTTTGTGTTTTTAAAATCGGTCTTCATAGTTTGTCAAGAAAATACGGGCTAACTAGAGTTGGATACGTGAAATGATATCGGTGTGATAAAACCGATGAAAAAACTATAAGGCTAGGTTGGAGCGAGTTTGGACCATGTTCTACCGAAACGGTCCAACGACCAAAACTCATAGCTATAAGCCATGACTTATGAGTTATTTTGGGGAAAAACGTAGTTTGGCCTCTCAAAATCCGCCTTCATAGTTTGTCGGGAAGATACGGGCCAACTAGAGTTGGAATACGTGAAACGGTATGTGTGTGATAAAAGCCGATGGAAAAACTCGTCGAGCTAGGTTTGAGTTGTTTGGACCTAGGTCTATCCGAAACGAGTCAACAACCAAAACTCATAGCAATAAGCCACGACTTATGAGTTATTTTGGTGAAAAATATAGTTTGGGCCCTCAAAATCGGCCTTCATAGTTTTTTATGAAGATATGGGCCAACCGGACTTGGAATACGTGAAATGGTATGAGAGCGATAAAAACATACGAAACACCTGTAGGGCTAGGTTGGAGCGAGTTTGGACCTAGTTCGTTACGAAACGGGTCAACGACAAAAGCTCATCGCTCTAAGCCGTGACTTACGAGTTATTTTCGTGAAAAAAGGTTATTTGTGTTCTCAAAATCGGTCTTCATAGTTTGTCAAGAAGATACGGGCTAACTGGAGTTGAAATACGTAAAACGATATGAGTGTGATAAAAACCGATGGAAAAACTGTCGAGCTAGGTTTGAGTCCGTTTGGACCTAGGTCTATCCGAAACGGGCCAACAACCAAAACTCATAGCTATAAGCCACGACTTATGAGTTATTTTGGTGAAAAAATGTAGTTTGGGCCCTCAAAATCGACCTTCATAGTTTTTTAAGAAGATATGGGCCAACTGGACTTGGAATACGTGAAACGGTATGAGAGCGATAAAACCGACGAAACACCGTAGGGCTAGGTTGGAGCGAGTTTGGACTTAGTTCGATTCGAAATGGGCCAACGACAAAAGTTCATCGCTCTAAGCCGTGACTTACGAGTTATTTTGGTGAAAAAAGGTAGTTTGGGCTATCAAAATCGGTCTTCATAGTTTGTCAGAAGATACGGGCTAACTGGAGTTAAAATACGTGAAACGGTATGAGTGTGATAAAAGCCGATGGAAAAGCTGTCGAGCTAGGTTTGAGCTCGTTTGGACCTGAGGTCTATCCGAAACGGGCCAACAACCAAAACTTATAGCTATAAGCCACGACTTATGAGTTATTTTGGTGAAAAAATGTAGTTTGGGCCCTCAAAATCGGCCTTCAAAGTTTTTTAAGAAGATATGGGCCAACTGGACTTGGAATACGTGAAACGGTATGAGAGCGATAAAAACTTACGAAACACCGTAGGGTTAGGTTGGAGCAGTTTGGACCTAGTTCGATGCGAAATGGGCCAACGACAAAAGCTCATCGCTCTAAGCTCGTGACTTACGAGTTATTTTGGTGAAAAAAGGTAGTTTGGGCTCTCAAAATCACTCTTCATAGTTTGTCAGAAGATACGGGCTAACCGGAGTTGGAATACGTAAAACGATATGAGTGTGATAAAAGCTGATGAAAAAGCCGTAAGGCTAGGTTTGAGCTCGTTTGGACCTAGTTCTACCGAAAACGGGCCAACGACCAAAACTCATAGCTATAAGCCATGACTTATGAGTTAGTTTGGTGAAACAACGTAGTTTGCGCTCTCAAAATCCGCCTTCATAGTTTGTCAAGAAGATAAGGGCCAACTAGAGTTTGAATAAGTGAAACGGTATGAGTGTGATAAAAACTAATGGAAAAATTGTCGGGCTAGGTTTGAGTCGTTTAGACCTAGGTCTATCCGAAACGGGCCAGCAACCAAAACTCATAGCTATAGGCCATGACTTATGAGTTATTTTGGTGAAAAAATGTAGTTTGGGCTTTCAAAATCGGCCTTCATAGTTTTTTAAGAAGATATGGGCCAACTGGACTTGGAATACGTGAAACGGTATGAGAGCGATAAAAACTTACGAAACACTCGTAGGGCTAGGTTGGAGCGAGTTTGGACCTAGTTCGATGCGAAATGGGCCAACGAAAAAGCTCATCGCTCTAAGCTCGTGACTTACGAGTTATTTTGGTGAAAAAAGGTAGTTTGGGCTCTCAAAATCGGTCTTCATAGTTTGTCAAGAAGATACGGGCTAACTCGGAGTTGGAATACGTAAAACGATATGAGTGTGATAAAAGCCGATGAAAAAATTGTAAGGCTAGGTTTGAGCCGTTTGGACCTAGTTCTACCGAAAACGGGCCAACGACCAAAACTCATAGCTATAAGCCATGACTTATGAGTTAGTTTGGTGAAACAACGTAGTTTGGGCTCTCAAAATCCGCCTTCATAGTTTGTCGGGAAGATACGGGCCGACTAGAGTTGGAATACGTGAAACGGTATGAGTGTGATAAAAACTAATAGAAAAACTATCCGGCTAGGTTTGAGCCGTTTGGACCTAGGTCTATCCGAAACGGGTCAACAACCAAAACTCATAGCTATAAGCCACGACTTATGAGTTATTTTGGTGAAAAAATATAGTTTGGGCCCTCAAAATCAGCCTTCATCGTTTTTTAAGAAGATATGGGCCAACCTGGACTTGGAATACGTGAAACGGTATGAGAGCGATAAAAACGGACGAAGCACTATAGGGCTAGGTTGGAGGAGTTTGGACCTAGTTCGATGCGAAACGGGTCAACGACAAAAGCTCATCGCTCTTAGCCGTGACTTATGAGTTATTTTCGTGGAAAAAGGTTGTTTGTGTTCTCAAAATCTGCCTTCATAGTTTGTCAAGAAGATACGGGCCAACTAGAGTTGGAATACGTGAAACGATATGAGTGTGATAAAAGCCGATGAAAAACCGTCAGGCTAGGTTTGAGCTCGTTTGGACCTAGTTCTACCAAAAACGGGCCAACGACCAAAACTCATAGCTATAAGCCATGACTTATGAGTTAGTTTGGTGAAACAACGTAGTTTGGGCTCTCAAAATCCGCCTTCATAGTTTGTCGAGAAGATAAGGGCCAACTAGAGTTTGAATACATGAAACGGTATGAGTGTGATAAAAGCCGATGGAAAAACTATCGGTCTAGGTTTGAGCTATTTGGACCTAGTTCTACCGAAAACGGGCCAACGACCAAAACTTATAGCTATAAGCAATGACTTATGAGTTATTTTGGTGAAAAAACGTAGTTTGGGCTCTCAAAATCCGCCTTCATAGTTTGTCGAAGATACGGGCCAACTAGAGTTGGAATACGTGAAACGGTATGAGTGTGATAAAAATTGATGGAAAAACCGTCGGGCTAGGTTTGAGCCGTTTGGACCTAGTGTCTCTCGAAACGGGCCAACAACCAAAACTCATAGCTATAAGCCACGACTTATGAGTTATTTTGGTGAAAAACTACAATTTGGGCCCTAAAAATCAGCCTTCGTAGTTTTTTGAGATGATATGGGCCAATTGGACTTGGAATACGTGAAACGGTATGAGAGCGATAAAAACGGACGAAGCACTATAGGGCTAGGTTGGAGGAGTTTGGACCTAGTTCGATGCGAAACGGGTCAACGACAAAAGCTCATCGCTCTTAGCCGTGACTTACGAGTTATTTTCGTGGAAAAAGGTTGTTTGTGTTCTCAAAATCAGCCTTCATAGTTTGTCGAAGATACGGCTAACCGGAGTTGGAATACGTAAAACGATATGAGTGTGATAAAAACCGATGGAAAAACTATCAGCCTAGGTTTGAGCTATTTGGACCTAGTTCTACCGAAAACGGCCAACGACCAAAACTTATAGCTATAAGCAATGACTTATGAGTTATTTTGGTGAAAAAACGTAGTTTGGGCTCTCAAAATCCGCCTTCATAGTTTGTCAAGAAGATACGGGCCAACTAGAGTTGGAATACGTGAAACGGTATGAGTGTGATAAAAATTGATGGAAAACCTGTCGAGCTAGGTTTGAGCCGTTTGGACCTAGGTCTCTCCGAAACGGCCAACAACCAAAACTCATAGCTATAAGCCACGACTTATGAGTTATTTTGGTGAAAAACTACAATTTGGGCCCTAAAAATCAGCCTTCGTAGTTTTTTGAGATGATATGGGCCAATTGGACTTGGAATACGTGAAACGGTATGAGAGCGATAAAACCGACGAAACCCGTAGGGCTACGTTGGAGCAAGCTTGGACCTAGTTCGATGCGAAACGGGCCAACGATAAAAGCTCATCGCTCAAAGCCTTGACTTACGAGTTATTTTGGTGAAAAAAGGTTGTTTGTGTTCTCAAAATCGGTCTTCATAGTTTGTCAAGAAGATACGGGCTAACCGGAGTTGAAATACGTAAAACGATATGAGTGTGATAAAAACTCGATGGAAAAATTGTCGAGCTAGGTTTGAGCCGTCTAGACCTAGGACTATCCGAAACGGCCGACAACCAAAACTCATAGCTATAGGCCACGACTTATGAGTTATTTTGGTGAAAAAATGTAGTTTGGGCCCTCAAAATCAGCCTTCATAGTTTTTTAAGAAGATATGGGCCAACTGGACTTGGAATACGTGAAACGGTATGAGAGCGATAAAAACGGACGAAGCACCGTAGGGCTAGGTTGGAGGAGTTTGGACCTAGTTCGATGCGAAACGGGTCAACGACAAAAGCTCATCGCTCTAAGCCGTGACTTACGAGTTATTTTCGTGGAAAAAGGTTGTTTGTGTTCTCAAAATCGCCTTCATAGTTTGTCAAGAAGATACGGGCTAACCGGAGTTGGAATACGTAAAACGATATGAGTGTGATAAAAACCGATGAAAAACCGTAAGGCTAGGTTTGAGCCGTTTGGACCTAGTTCTACCGAAAACGGGCCAACGACCAAAACTCATAGCTATAAGCCATGACTTATGAGTTAGTTTGGTGAAACAACGTAGTTTGGGCTCTCAAAATCCGCCTTCATAGTTTGTCAAGAAGATAAGGGCCAACTAGAGTTTGAATACGTGAAACGGTATGAGTGTGATAAAAACCGATGGAAAAATTGTCGTGCTAGGTTTGAGTCGTTTCGACCTAGGTCTATCCGAAACGGGCCAAGCAACCAAAACTCATAGCTATAGGCCATGACTTATGAGTTATTTTGGTGAAAAAATGTAGTTTGGGCTCTCAAAATCAGCCTTCATAGTTTTTTAAGAAGATATGAGCCAACTGGACTTGGAATACGTGAAACGGTATGAGAGCGATAAAAACCGAGGAAACACCGTAGGGCTAGGTTGGAGCAAGCTTGGACCTAGTTCCATGCGAAATGGGCCAACGACAAAAGATCATCGCTCTAAGCCGTGACTTACGAGTTATTTTGGTGAAAAAAGGTAGTTTGGGCTCGTCAAAATCGGCCTTCATAGTTTGTCAAAAAGATACGGGCTAACCGGAGTTGGAATACGTAAAACGATACGAGTGTGATAAAAACTCGATGAAAAACCGTAAGGCTAGGTTTGAGTCAGTTTGGACCTAGTTCTACCGAAAACGGGCTAACGACCAAAACTCATAGCTATAAGCCATGACTTATGAGTTAGTTTGGTGAAACAACGTAGTTTGGGCTCTCAAAATCCGCCTTCATAGTTTGTCAAGAAGATACGGGCCAACTAGAGTTTGAATACGTGAAATGGTATGAGTGTGATAAAAACCGATGAAAAACCCGTAAGGCTAGGTTTGAGTCTGTTTGGACCTAGTTCTACCGAAAACGGGCCAACGACCAAAACTCATAGCTATAAGCCATGACTTATGAGTTAGTTTGGTGAAAAAACGTAGTTTGGGCTCTCAAAATCGCCTTCATAGTTTGTCGTGAAGATACGGGCCAACTAGAGTTGGAATACGTGAAACGGTATGAGTGTGATAAAAACTAATAGAAAAACTATCCGGCTAGGTTTGAGTCCGTTTGGACCTAGGTCTATCCGAAACGGGTCAACAACCAAAACTCATAGCTATAAGCCACGACTTATGAGTTATTTTGGTGAAAAAATGTAGTTTGGGCCCTCAAAATCGACCTTCATCGTTTTTTAAGAAGATATGGGCCAACTGGACTTGGAATACGTGAAACGGTATGAGAGCGATAAAAACAGACGAAGCACTCGTAGGGCTAGGTTGGAGGAGTTTGGACCTAGTTCGATGCGAAACGGGTCAACGACAAAAGCTCATCGCTCTAAGCCGTGACTTACGAGTTATTTTCATGGAAAAAGGTTGTTTGTGTTCTCAAAATCAGCCTTCATAGTTTGTCGAGAAGATACGGCTAACCGGAGTTGGAATACGTAAAACGATATGAGTGTGATAAAACCGATGGAAAACTATCGGGCTAGGTTTGAGCTATTTGGACCTAGTTCTACCGAAAACGGGCCAACGACCAAAACTTATAGCTATAAGCAATGACTTATGAGTTATTTTGGTGAAAAAACGTAGTTTGGGCTCTCAAAATCGCCTTCATAGTTTGTCAAGAGATACGGGCCAACTAGAGTTGGAATACGTGAAACGGTATGAGTGTGATAAAAATTGATGGAAAAACCGTCGTGCTAGGTTTGAGCCGTTTGGACCTAGGTCTCTCCGAAACGGCCAACAACCAAAACTCATAGCTATAAGCCACGACTTATGAGTTATTTTGGTGAAAAACTACAATTTGGGCCCTAAAAATCAGCCTTCGTAGTTTTTCGAGAGGATATGGGCCAATTGGACTTGGAATACGTGAAACGGTATGAGAGCGATAAAACCGACGAAACCCGTAGGGCTACGTTGGAGCAAGCTTGGACCTAGTTCGATGCGAAACGGGCCAACGATAAAAGCTCATCGCTCAAAGCCTTGACTTACGAGTTATTTTGGTGAAAAAAGGTTGTTTGTGTTCTCAAAATCGGCCTTCATAGTTTGTCAAGAAGATACGGGCTAACTGGAGTTGAAATACGTAAAACGATATGAGTGTGATAAAAACCGATGGAAAAACTGTCGGGCTAGGTTTGAGCCGTTTGGACCTAGGTCTATCCGAAACGGCCAACAACCAAAACTCATAGCTATAAGCCACGACTTATGAGTTATTTTGGTGAAAAATATAGTTTGGGCCCTCAAAATCAGCCTTCATAGTTTTTTAAGAAGATATGGGCCAACTGGACTTGAAATACGTGAAACGGTATGAGAGCGATAAAAACTTACGAAACACCGTAGGGCTAGGTTGGAGGAGTTTGGACCTAGTTCGATGCGAAACGGGTCAACGACAAAAGCTCATCGCTCTAAGCCGTGACTTACGAGTTATTTTCATGGAAAAAGGTTGTTTGTGTTCTCAAAATCGGTCTTCATAGTTTGTCGAAGATACGGCTAACTGGAGTTGGAATACGTAAAACGATATGAGTGTGATAAAACCGATGGAAAACTATCAGGCTAGGTTTGAGCTATTTGGACCTAGTTCTACCGAAAACGGGCCAACGACCAAAACTCATAGCTATAAGCCATGACTTATGAGTTAGTTTGGTGAAACAACGTAGTTTGGGCTCTCAAAATCCGCCTTCATAGTTTGTCAAGAAGATAAGGGCCAACTAGAGTTTGAATACGTGAAACGGTATGAGTGTGATAAAAACCGATGGAAAAATTATCGAGCTAGGTTTGAGCCGTTTCGACCTAAGTCTATCCGAAACGGGCCGACAACCAAAACTCATAGCTATAAGCCACGACTTGTGAGTTATTTTGGTGAAAAAATGTAGTTTGGGCTCTTAAAATCAGCCTTCATAGTTTTTTAAGAAGATATGAGCCAACTCGGACTTGGAATACGTGAAACGGTATGAGAGCGATAAAACCGACGAAACACCGTAGGGCTAGGTTGGAGCAAGCTTGGACCTAGTTCCATGCGAAATGGGCCAACGACAAAAGCTCATCGCTCTAAGCTCGTGACTTACGAGTTATTTTGGTGAAAAAAGGTAGTTTGGGCTCTCAAAATCAGTCTTCATAGTTTGTCAAAAAGATACGAGCTAACCGGAGTTGGAATACGTAAAACAATATGAGTGTGATAAAAGCCGATGAAAAACCGTAAGGCTAGGTTTGAGTCGTATGGACCTAGTTCTACCGAAAACGGGCTAACGACCAAAACTCATAGCTATCGGCCATGACTTATGAGTTAGTTTGGTGAAACAACGTAGTTTGGGCTCTCAAAATCCGCCTTCATAGTTTGTCAAGAAGATACGGGCCAACTAGAGTTTGAATACGTGAAACGGTATGAGTGTGATAAAAACCGATGAAAAACCCGTAAGGCTAGGTTTGAGCCGTTTGGACCTAGTTCTACCGAAAACGGGCCAACGACCAAAACTCATAGCTATAGGCCACGACTTATGAGTTATTTTGGTGAAAAAATGTAGTTTGGGCTCTCAAAATCAGCCTTCATAGTTTTTTAAGAAGATATGGGCCAACTGGACTTGGAATACGTGAAACGGTATGAGAGCGATAAAAACTTACGAAACACTCGTAGGGTTAGGTTGGAGCGAGCTTGGACCTAGTTCCATGCGAAATGGGCCAACGACAAAAGCTCATCGCTCTAAGCTCGTGACTTACGAGTTATTTTGGTGAAAAAAGGTAGTTTGGGCTCTCAAAATCGGTCTTCATAGTTTGTCGAAGATACGGGCTAACCGGAGTTGGAATACGTAAAACGATATGAGTGTGATAAAAACTGATGAAAAAGCTGTAAGGCTAGGTTTGAGTCTGTTTGGACCTAGTTCTACCGAAAACGGGCCAACGACCAAAACTCATAGCTATAAGCCATGACTTATGAGTTAGTTTGGTGAAAAAACGTAGTTTGGGCTCTCAAAATCTTCCTTCATAGTTTGTCAAGAAGATACGGGCCAACTAGAGTTTGAATACGTGAAACGGTATGATTGTGATAAAAACCGATGGAAAAATTGTCGAGCTAGGTTTGAGCTCGTTTAGACCTAGGTCTATCCGAAACGGGCCAACAACCAAAACTCATAGCTATAGGCCACGACTTATGAGTTATTTTGGTGAAAAAATATAGTTTGGGCCCTCAAAATCGGCCTTCATAGTTTTTTAAGAAGATATGAGCCAACCTGGACTTGGAATACGTGAAACGGTATGAGAGCGATAAAACCGACGAAACACCGTAGGGCTAGGTTGGAGCAGTTTGGACCTAGTTCGATGCGAAACGGGTCAACGACAAAAGCTCATCGCTCTAAGCCGTGACTTACGAGTTATTTTGGTGAAAAAAGGTTCTTTGTGTTCTAAAAATCGGTCTTCATAGTTTGTTAAGAAAATAAGGGCTAACTAGAGTTGGATACGTGAAATGATATCGGTGTGATAAAAGCCGATGAAAAACCGTAAGGCTAGGTTGGAGCGAGTTTGGACCATGTTCTACCGGAAACGGGCCAACGACCAAAACTCATAGCTATAAGCCATGACTTATGAGTTATTTTTGTGAAAAAACGTAGTTTGGCCTCTCAAAATCCGCCTTCATAGTTTGTGAGGAAGATACGGGCCAACTAAAGTTGGAATACGTGAAACGGTATGAGTGTGATAAAAGCCGATGGAAAAACCGTCGGGCTAGGTTTGAGTCTGTTTGGACCTAGGTCTATCCGAAACGGGTCAACAACCAAAACTCATAGCAATAAGCCACGACTTATGAGTTATTTTGGTGAAAAATATAGTTTGAGCCCTCAAAATCAGCCTTCATAGTTTTTTAAGAAGATATGGGCCAACTTGGACTTGGAATACGTGAAACGGTATGAGAGCGATAAAAACTTACGAAACACTCGTTGGGCTAGGTTGGAGCGAGTTTGGACCTAGTTCGATGCGAAACGGGTCAACGATAAAAGCTCATCGCTCTAAGCCGTGACTTACGAGTTATTTTCGTGAAAAAAGGTTGTTTGTGTTCTCAAAATCGGTCTTCATAGTTTGTCAAGAAGATACGGGCTAACCGGAGTTGAAATACGTAAAACGATATGAGTGTGATAAAAACTAATGGAAAAGCTGTCGAGCTAGGTTTGAGTCTGTTTGGACCTAGGTCTATCCGAAACGGGCCAACAACCAAAACTCATAGCTATAAGCCACGACTTATGAGTGATTTTGGTGAAAAATTGTAGTTTGGGCCCTCAAAATCGGCCTTCATAGTTTTTTAAGAAGATATGGGCCAACTGGACTTGGAATACGTGAAACGGTATGAGAGCGATAAAAGCCGACGAAACACTCGTAGGGCTAGGTTGGAGCAGTTTGGACCTAGTTCGATTCGAAATGGGCCAACGACAAAAGCTCATCGCTCTAAGCCGTGACTTACGAGTTATTTTGGTGAAAAATGGTAGTTTGGGCTCTCAAAATCGGTCTTCATAGTTTGTCAAGAAGATACGGGCTAACTGGAGTTGGAATACGTAAAACGATATGAGTGTGATAAAAACCGATGAAAAACCGTAAGGCTAAGTTTGAGTCAGTTTGGACCTAGTTCTACCGAAAACGGCCAACGACCAAAACTCATAGCTATAAGCCATGACTTATGAGTTAGTTTGGTGAAAAAACGTAGTTTGGGCTCTCAAAATCTGCCTTCATAGTTTGTCAAGAAGATACGGGCCAACTAGAGTTTGAATACGTGAAACGGTATGAGTGTGATAAAAACTGATGGAAAAATTATCGAGCTAGGTTTGAGCCGTTTAGACCTAGGACTATCCGAAACGGGCCAAGCAACCAAAACTCATAGCTATAGGCCACGACTTATGAGTTATTTTGGTGAAAAAATGTAGTTTGGGCTCTCAAAATCAGCCTTCATAGTTTTTTAAGAATATATGGCCAACTGGAATTGGAATACGTGAAACCGTATGAGAGCGATAAAAGCCGACGAAACACCGTAGGGCTAGGTTGGAGCAGTTTGGACCTAGTTCGATGCGAAATGGGCCAACGACAAAAGCTCATCGCTCTAAGCCGTGACTTACGAGTTATTTTGGTGAAAAAAGGTAGTTTGGGCTCTCAAAATCGGTCTTCATAGTTTGTCGAAGATACGGGCTAACTGGAGTTGGAATACGTAAAACGATATGAGTGTGATAAAAGCCGATGAAAAAGCCGTAAGGCTAGGTTTGAGTCTGTTTGGACCTGGTTCTACCAAAAACGGGCCAACGACCAAAACTCATAGCTATAAGCCATGACTTATGAGTTATTTTTGTGAAAAAACGTAGATTGGGCTCTCAAAATCGCCTTCATAGTTTCTCAAGAAGATACGGGCCAACTAGAGTTGGAATACGTGAAATGGTATGAGTGTGATAAAAGCCGATGGAAAAGCCGTCGAGCTAGGTTTGAGCTCGTTTGGATCTAGGTCTATCCGAAACGGGCCAACAACCAAAACTCATAGCTATAAGCCACGACTTATGAGTTATTTTGGTGAAAAACTACGGCTTGGGCCCTAAAAATTAGCCTTCGTAGTTTTTTGAGAGGATATGGGCCAACTGGACTTGGAATACGTGAAACGGTATGAGAGCGATAAAAGCCGACGAAACCCGTAGGGCTACGTTGGAGCGACTTGGACCTAGTTCGATGCGAAACGGGCCAACGATAAAAGCTCATCGCTCTAAGCCTTGACTTACGAGTTATTTTGGTGAAAAAAGGTTGTTTGTGTTCTAAAAATCGGTCTTCATAGTTTGCCAAGAAAATACGAGCTAACTGGGGTTGGATACGTGAAATGATATGAGTGTGATAAAAGCCGATGAAAAACTCGTAAGGCTAGGTTTGAGTCCGTTTGGACCTAGTTCTACCGAAAAGGGGCCAACGACCAAAACTCATAGCTATAAGCCAATACTTATGAGTTAGTTTGGTGAAACAACGTAGTTTGGGCTCTCAAAATCCGCCTTCATAGTTTGTCATGAAGATAAGGGCCAACTAGAGTTTGAATACGTGAAACGGTATGAGTGTGTAAAACCGATGGAAAAATTGTCGAGCTAGGTTTGAGTCCGTTTAGACCTAGGTCTATCCGAAACGGGCCAACAACCAAAACTCATAGCTATAGGCCACGACTTATGAGTTATTTTGGTGAAAAAATATAGTTTGGGCCCTCAAAATCGACCTTCATAGTTTTTTAAGAAGATATGAGCCAACTGGACTTGGAATACGTGAAACGGTATGAGAGCGATAAAAGCCGACGAAACACTCGTAGGGCTAGGTTGGAGCGGCTTGGACCTAGTTCGATGCGAAACGGGTCAACGACAAAAGCTCATCGCTCTAAGCCGTGACTTACGAGTTATTTTGGTGAAAAAAGGTTGTTTGTGTTCTCAAAATCGGCCTTCATAGTTTGTCAGAAGATACGGGCTAACCGGAGTTGAAATACGTAAAACGATATGAGTGTGATAAAAACCGATGGAAAAACCGTCGGCTAGGTTTGAGTCCGTTTGGACCTAGGTCTATCCGAAACGGGCCAACAACCAAAACTCATAGCTATAAGCCACGACTTATGAGTTATTTTGGTGAAAAAATGTAGTTTGGGCCCTCAAAATCGGCCTTCATAGTTTTTTAAGAAGATATGGGCCAACTGGACTTGGAATACGTGAAACGGTATGAGAGCGATAAAAACTTACGAAACACTTTAAGGCTAGGTTGGAGCGAGCTTGGACCTAGTTCGATGCGAAACGGGTCAACGACAAAAGCTCATTGCTCTAAGCCGTGACCTCCGAGTTATTTTGGTGAAAAAAGGTTGTTTGTGTTCTCAAAATCAGCTTCATAGTTTGTCGGGAAGATACGGGCTAACTGGAGTTGGAATACGTAAAACGATATGAGTGTGATAAAAGCCGATGAAAAACCGTAAGGCTAGGTTTGAGTCATGTTTGGACCTAGTTCTACCGAAAACGGGCCAACGACCAAAACTCATAGCTATAAGCCATGACTTATGAGTTAGTTTGGTGAAACAACGTAGTTTGGGCTCTCAAAATCCGCCTTCATAGTTTGTCAAGAAGATAAGGGCCAACTAGAGTTTGAATACATGAAACGGTAGGAGTGTGATAAAAGCCGATGGAAAAATTGTCGAGCTAGGTTTGAGCTCGTTTAGACCTAGGTCTATCCGAAACGGGCCAACAACCATAACCGATAGCCATAGGCCACGACTTATGAGTTATTTGGTGAAAAAATGTAGTTTGGGCTCTCAAAATCAGCCTTCATAGTTTTTTAAGAAGATATGGGCCAACTGGACTTGGAATACGTGAAACGGTATGAGAGCGATAAAACCGACGAAGCACCGTAGGGCTAGGTTGGAGCAGCTTGGACCTAGTTCGATGCGAAATGGGCTAACGACAAAAGCTCATCGCTCTAAGCCGTGACTTACGAGTTATTTTGGTGAAAAAAGGTTGTTTGTGTTCTCAAAATCGGCCTTCATAGTTTGTCAGAAGATACGGCTAACTCGGAGTTGAAATACGTAAAACGATATGAGTGTGATAAAAATTGATGGAAAAACCGTCAGGCTAGGTTTGAGCTCGTTTGGACCTAGGTCAATCCGAAACGGGCCAACAACCAAAACTCATAGCTATAAGCCACGACTTATGAGTTATTTTGGTGAAAAAATGTAGTTTGGGCCCTCAAAATCAGCCTTCATAGTTTTTTAAGAAGATATGGGCCAACTGGACTTGGAATACGTGAAACGGTATGAGAGCGATAAAAACTTACGAAACACTTTAGGGCTAGGTTGGAGCGAGCTTGGACCTAGTTCGATGCGAAACGGGTCAACGACAAAAGCTCATCGCTCTAAGCCGTGACCTCCGAGTTATTTTGGTGAAAAAAGGTTGTTTGTGTTCTCAAAATCGGCCTTCATAGTTTGTCGTGAAGATACGGGCTAACCGGAGTTGGAATACGTAAAACGATATGAGTGTGATAAAAACCGATGAAAAACTCGTAAGGCTAGGTTTGAGTCGTTTGGACCTAGTTCTACCGAAAACGGGCCAACGACCAAAACTCATAGCTATAAGCCATGACTTATGAGTTAGTTTGGTGAAACAACGTAGTTTGGGCTCTCAAAATCCGCCTTCATAGTTTGTCAAGAAGATAAGGGCCAACTAGAGTTTGAATACGTGAAACGGTATGAGTGTGATAAAAACCGATGGAAAAATTGTCGAGCTAGGTTTGAGCCGTTTAGACCTAGGTCTATCCGAAACGGGCCAACAACCATAACTCGATAGCTATAGGCCACGACTTATGAGTTATTTGGTCAAAAAATGTAGTTTGGGCTCTCAAAATCAGCCTTCATAGTTTTTTAAGAAGATATGGGCCAACTGGACTTGGAATACGTGAAACGGTATGAGAGCGATAAAAGCCGACGAAGCACCGTAGGGCTAGGTTGGAGCGAGCTTGGACCTAGTTCGATGCGAAATGGGCTAACGACAAAAGCTCATCGCTCTAAGCCGTGACTTACGAGTTATTTTGGTGAAAAAAGGTAGTTTGGGCTATCAAAATCGGTCTTCATAGTTTGTCGAGAAGATACGGCTAACTGGAGTTGGAATACGTAAAACGATATGAGTGTGATAAAAGCCGATGAAAAAGCTGTAAGGCTAGGTTTGAGTCTGTTTGGACCTAGTTCTACCGAAAACGGCCAACGACCAAAACTCATAGCTATAAGCCATGACTTATGAGTTAGTTTGGTGAAAAAACGTAGTTTGGGCTCTCAAAATCTGCCTTCATAGTTTGTCAAGAAGATACGGGCCAACTAGAGTTTGAATACGTGAAACGGTATGAGTGTGATAAAAACCGATGGAAAAATTATCGAGCTAGGTTTGAGCCGTTTAGACCTAGGACTATCCGAAACGGGCCAACGAACTAAAACTCATAGCTATAGGCCACGACTTATGAGTTATTTTGGTGAAAAAATGTAGTTTGGGCTCTCAAAATCAGCCTTCATAGTTTTTTAAGAATATATGGCCAACTCGGAATTGGAATACGTGAAACTGTATGAGAGCGATAAAACCGACGAAACACCGTAGGGCTAGGTTGGAGCAGCTTGGACCTAGTTCGATGCGAAATGGGCCAACGACAAAAGCTCATCGCTCTAAGCCGTGACTTACGAGTTATTTTGGTGAAAAAAGGTAGTTTGGGCTCTCAAAATCGGTCTTCATAGTTTGTCAAGAAGATACGGGCTAACTGGAGTTGGAATACGTAAAACGATATGAGTGTGATAAAAGCCGATGAAAAACCGTAAGGCTAGGTTTGAGTCGTTTGGACCTAGTTCTACCAAAACGGGCCAACGACCAAAACTCATAGCTATAAGCCATGACTTATGAGTTATTTTTGTGAAAAAACGTAGATTGGGCTCTCAAAATCCGCCTTCATAGTTTCTCAAGAAGATACGGGCCAACTAGAGTTGGAATACGTGAAATGGTATGAGTGTGATAAAAACCGATGGAAAAACTGTCGAGCTAGGTTTGAGCCGTTTGGATCTAGGTCTATCCGAAACGGGCCAACAACCAAAACTCATAGCTATAAGCCACGACTTATGAGTTATTTTGGTGAAAAACTACGATTTGGGCCCTAAAAATTAGCCTTCGTAGTTTTTTGAGAGGATATGGGCCAACTGGACTTGGAATACGTGAAACGGTATGAGAGCGATAAAAGCCGACGAAACCCGTAGGGCTACGTTGGAGCGAGCTTGGACCTAGTTCGATGCGAAACGGGCCAACGATAAAAGCTCATCGCTCTAAGCCTTGACTTACGAGTTATTTTGGTGAAAAAAGGTTGTTTGTGTTCTAAAAATCGGTCTTCATAGTTTGCCAAGAAAATACGAGCTAACTGGGGTTGGATACGTGAAATGATATGAGTGTGATAAAAGCCGATGAAAAAGCCGTAAGGCTAGGTTTGAGCTCGTTTGGACCTAGTTCTACCGAAAAAGGGGCCAACGACCAAAACTCATAGCTATAAGCCAATACTTATGAGTTAGTTTGGTGAAACAACGTAGTTTGGGCTCTCAAAATCCGCCTTCATAGTTTGTCATGAAGATAAGGGCCAACTAGAGTTTGAATACGTGAAACGGTATGAGTGTGTAAAAGCCGATGGAAAAATTGTCGAGCTAGGTTTGAGTCGTTTAGACCTAGGTCTATCCGAAACGGGCCAACAACCAAAACTCATAGCTATAGGCCACGACTTATGAGTTATTTTGGTGAAAAAATATAGTTTGGGCCCTCAAAATCAGCCTTCATAGTTTTTTAAGAAGATATGAGCCAACTGGACTTGGAATACGTGAAACGGTATGAGAGCGATAAAAACCGACGAAACACCGTAGGGCTAGGTTGGAGCGAGTTTGGACCTAGTTCGATGCGAAACGGGTCAACGACAAAAGCTCATCGCTCTAAGCCGTGACTTACGAGTTATTTTGGTGAAAAAAGGTTGTTTGTGTTCTCAAAATCGGCCTTCATAGTTTGTCAAGAAGATACGGGCTAACCGGAGTTGAAATACGTAAAACGATATGAGTGTGATAAAAGCCGATGAAAAAGCCGTAAGGCTAGGTTTGAGTCAGTTTGGACCTAGTTCTACCGAAAACGGGCCAACGACCAAAACTCATAGCTATAAGCCATGACTTATGAGTTAGTTTGGTGAAACGACGTAGTTTGGGCTCTCAAAATCCGCCTTCATAGTTTGTCAAGAAGATAAGGGCCAACTAGAGTTTGAATACGTGAAACGGTATGAGTGTGATAAAAGCCGATGGAAAAATTGTCGGGCTAGGTTTGAGCCGTTTAGACTTAGGTCTATCCGAAACGGGCCACCAACTAAAACTCATAGCTATAAGCCACGACTTATGAGTCATTTTGGTGAAAAACTACAGTTTGGGCCCTAAAAATCAGCTTTCGTAGTTTTTTGAGAAGATATGAGCCAACTGGACTTGGAATACGTGAAACGGTATGAGAGCGATGAAAACCGACGAAACCTATAGGGCTACGTTGGAGCGAACTTGGACCTAGTTCGATGCGAAACGGACCAACGATAAAAGCTCATCGCTCTAAGCCTTGACTTACGAGTTATTTTGGTGAAAAAAGGTTCTTTGTGTTCTAAAAATCAGTCTTCATAGTTTGCCAAGAAAATACGGGCTAACTGGAGTTGGATACGTGAAACGGTATGAGTGCGATAAAAGCCGATGGAAAAACTATCGGGCTAGGTTTGAGTCTGTTTGGACCTAGGTCTATCGGAAACGGGCCAACAACCAAAACTCATAGCTATAAGCCACGACTTATGACTTATTTTGGTGAAAAAAATAGTTTGGGCCCTAAAAATCAGCATTCATAGTTTTTTGAGAAGATATGGGCCAACTGGACTTGGAATACGTGAAACGGTATGAGAGCGATAAAACCGACGAAACCCGTAGGGCTAAGTTGGAGCAGTTTGGACCTAGTTCGATGCGAAACGGGCCAACGATAAAAGCTCATCGCTCTAAGCCTTGACTTACGAGTTATTTTGGTGAAAAAAGATAGTTTGGGCTCTCAAAATCGGTCTTCATATTTTGTCGAGAAGATACGGGCTAACTGGAGTTGGAATACGTAAAACGATATAAGTGTGATAAAAACCGATGAAAAAACTATAAGGCTAGGTTTGAGCTATTTGGACCTAGTTCTACCGAAAACGGGCCAACGACCAAAACTCATAGCTATAAGCCATGACTTATGAGTTATTTTGGTGAAAAAACGTAGTTTGGGCTCTCAAAATCCGCCTTCATAGTTTGTCAAGAAGATACGGGCCAACTAGAGTTTGAATACGTGAAACGGCATGAGTGTGATAAAACCGATGGAAAAATTGTCGAGCTAGGCTTGAGTCGTTTAGACCTAGGACTATCCGAAACGGGCCAAGCAACCAAAACTCATAGCTATAGGCCACGACTTATGAGTTATTTTGGTGAAAAAATGTAGTTTGGGCTCTCAAAATCGGCCTTCATAGTTTTTTAAGAAGATATGGGCCAACTCGGACTTGGAATACATGAAACGGTATGAGAGCGATAAAAGCCGACGAAACACCGTAGGCTAGGTTGGAGCGGTTTGGACCTAGTTCGATGCGAAACGGGTCAACGACAAAAGCTCATCACTCTAAGCCGTGACTTACGAGTTATTTTCGTGAAAAACGGTTGTTTGTGTTCTCAAAATCGGCCTTCATAGTTTGTCAAGAAGATACGGGCTAACTGGAGTTGAAATACGTAAAACGATATGAGTGTGATAAAAGCCGATGGAAAAACTGTCGGGCTAGGTTTGAGTCGTTTGGACCTAGGTCTATCCGAAACGGGCCAACAACCAAAACTCATAGCTATAAGCCACGACTTATGAGTTATTTTGGTGAAAAATATAGTTTGGGCCCTCAAAATCGACCTTCATAGTTTTTTAAGAAGATATGGGCCAACTCGGACTTGAAATACGTGAAACGGTATGAGAGCGATAAAAACTTACGAAACACTCGTAGGGCTAGGTTGGAGCAGTTTGGACCTAGTTCGATGCGAAACGGGTCAACGATAAAAGCTCATCGCTCTAAGCCGTGACTTACGAGTTATTTTGGTGAAAAAAGGTTGTTTGTGTTCTCAAAATCGGTCTTCATAGTTTGTCAAGAAGATACGGGCTAACTGGAGTTGAAATACGTAAAACGATATGAGTGTGATAAAAGCCGATGGAAAAACCGTCGAGGCTAGGTTTGAGCTGTTTGGACCTAGGTCTATCCGAAACGGGCTAACAACCAAAACTCATAGCTATAAGCCACGACTTATGAGTTATTTTGGTGAAAAAATGTAGTTTGGGCCCTCAAAATTAGCCTTATAGTTTTTTAAGAAGATATGGGCCAACTGGACTTGGAATACGTGAAACGGTATGAGAGCGATAAAAACTTACGAAACACCGTAGGGCTAGGTTGGAGTAGTTTGGACCTAGTTCGATGCGAAACGGGTCAACGACAAAAGCTCATCGCTCTAAGCCGTGACTTACGAGTTATTTTGGTGAAAAAAGGTTGTTTGTGTTCTCAAAATCGGTCTTCATAGTTTGTCGAAGATACGAGCTAACTGGAGTTGGAATACGTAAAACGATATGAGTGTGATAAAAGCCGATGAAAAACTCGTAAGGCTAGGTTTGAGTCTGTTTGGACCTAGTTCTACCGAAAACGGGCCAACGACCAAAACTAATAGCTATAAGCCATGACTTATGAGTTAGTTTGGTGAAACAACGTAGTTTGGGCTCTCAAAATCTGCCTTCATAGTTTGTTAAGAAGATAAGGGCCAACTAGAGTTTGAATACGTGAAACGGTATGAGTGTGATAAAAGCCGATGGAAAAATTGTTAGGCTAGGTTTGAGCCGTTTAGACCTAGGTCTATCCGAAACGGCCAACAACTAAAACTCATAGCTATAAGCCACGACTTATGAGTTATCTTGGTGAAAAACTACAGTTTGGGCCCTAAAAATCAGCTTTCGTAGTTTTTTGAGAAGATATGAGCCAACCGGACTTGGAATACGTGAAACGGTATGAGAGCGATAAAGACCGACGAAACCCGTAGGGCTACGTTGGAGCGAGCTTGGACCTAGTTCGATGCGAAACGGGCCAACGATAAAAGCTCATCACTCTAAGCCTTGACTTACGAGTTATTTTGTTGAAAAAGGTTCTTTGTGTTCTAAAAATCGGTCTTCATAGTTTGCCAAGAAAATACGGGCTAAGTGGAGTTGGATACGTGAAATGATATGAGTGTGATAAAAGCCGATGAAAAACCGTAAGGCTAGGTTTGAGTTGTTTGGAACTAGTTCTACCGGAAACGGGCCAACGACCAAAACTCATAGCTATAAACCATGACTTATGAGTTATTTTGTTGAGAAAACGTAGTTTGGGCTCTCAAAATCTACCTTCATAGTTTGTCAAGAAGATACGGGCCAACTAGAGTTGCAATACGTGAAACGGTATGAGTGCGATAAAAGCCGATGGAAAAGCTGTCGAGCTAGGTTTTAGCCGTTTGGACCTAGGTCTATCGGAAACGGGCCAACAACCAAAACTCATAGCTATAAGCCACGACTTATGACTTATTTTGGTGAAAAAAATAGTTTGGGCCCTAAAAATCAGCCTTCATAGTTTTTTGAGAAGATATGGGCCAACTGGACTTGGAATACGTGAAACGGTATGAGAGCGATAAAACCGACGAAACACCGTAGGGCTAAGTTGGAGCAAGTTGGACCTAGTTCGATGCGAAACGGGCCAACGACAAAAGCTCATCGCTCTAAGCCGTGACCTACGAGTTATTTTGGTGAAAAAAGGTTGTTTGTGTTCTCAAAATCGGCCTTCATAGTTTGTCGGGAAGATACGGGCTAACCGGAGTTGGAATACGTAAAACGATATGAGTGTGATAAAAACCGATGAAAAACCGTAAGGCTAGGTTTGAGTCGTTTGGACCTAGTTCTACCGAAAACGGGCCAACGACCAAAACTCATAGCTATAAGCCATGACTTATGAGTTAGTTTGGTGAAACAACGTAGTTTGGGCTCTCAAAATCCGCCTTCATAGTTTGTCAAGAAGATAAGGGCCAACTAGAGTTTGAATACGTGAAACGGTATGAGTGTGATAAAAGCCGATGGAAAAATTATCGAGCTAGGTTTGAGCCGTTTAGACCTAGGTCTATCCGAAACGGGCCAACAACCATAACTCGATAGCGATAGGCCACGACTTATGAGTTATTTGGTGAAAAAATGTAGTTTGGGCTCTCAAAATCAGCCTTCATAGTTTTTTAAGAAGATATGGGCCAACTGGACTTGGAATACGTGAAACGGTATGAGAGCGATAAAACCGACGAAACACTCGTAGGGCTAGGTTGGAGCAGCTTGGACCTAGTTCCATGCGAAATGGGCCAACGACAAAAGCTCATCGCTCTAAGCCGTGACTTACGAGTTATTTTGGTGAAAAAAGGTAGTTTGGGCTCTCAAAATCGGTCTTCATAGTTTGTCAAAAAGATACGGGCTAACCGGAGTTGGAATACGTAAAACAATATGAGTGTGATAAAAGCCGATGAAAAAGCCGTAAGGCTAGGTTTGAGTCTGTATGGACCTAGTTCTACCGAAAACGGGCTAACGACCAAAACTCATAGCTATCGGCCATGACTTATGAGTTAGTTTGGTGAAACAACGTAGTTTGGGCTCTCAAAATCCGCCTTCATAGTTTGTCGAAGATACGGGCCAACTAGAGTTTGAATACGTGAAACGGTATGAGTGTGATAAAAGCCGATGAAAAACCCGTAAGGCTAGGTTTGAGCTCGTTTGGACCTAGTTCTACCGAAAACGGGCCAACGACCAAAACTCATAGCTATAGGCCACGACTTATGAGTTATTTTGGTGAAAAAATGTAGTTTGGGCTCTCAAAATCAGCCTTCATAGTTTTTTAAGAAGATATGGGCCAACTTGGACTTGGAATACGTGAAACGGTATGAGAGCGATAAAAACTTACGAAACACCGTAGGGCTAGGTTGGAGCGGTTTGGACCTAGTTCCATGCGAAATGGGCCAACAACAAAAGCTCATCGCTCTAAGCCGTGACTTACGAGTTATTTTGGTGAAAAAAGGTAGTTTGGGCTCTCAAAATCGGTCTTCATAGTTTGTCGAAGATACGGGCTAACTGGAGTTGAAATACGTAAAACGATATGATTGTGATAAAAGCCGAAGGAAAAATTGTCGGGCTAGGTTTGACTCGTTTAGACCTAGGTCTATCCGAAACGGGCCGACAACCAAAACTCATAGCTATAGGCCACGACTTATGAGTTATTTTGGTGAAAAAATATAGTTTGGGCTCTCAAAATCGGCCTTTATAGTTTTTTAAGAAGATATGGGCCAACTTGGACTTGGAATACGTTAAACGGTATGAGAGCGATAAAAGCGACGAAACACCGTAGGGCTATGTTGGAGCGAGCTTGGATCTAGTTCGATGCAAAACGGGCCAACTATAAAAGCCCATCGCTCTAAGCCTTGACTTACGAGTTATTTTGGTGAAAAAAGGTTCTTTGTGTTCTAAAAATCGGTCTTCATAGTTTGTTAAGAAAATAAGGGCTAACTAGAGTTGGATACGTGAAATGATATCGGTGTGATAAAAGCCGATGAAAAACCGTAAGGCTAGGTTGGAGCGAGTTTGGACCATGTTCTACCGGAAACGGGCCAACGACCAAAACTCATAGCTATAAGCCATGACTTATGAGTTATTTTTGTGAAAAAACGTAGTTTGGCCTCTCAAAATCCGCCTTCATAGTTTGTGAGGAAGATACGGGCCAACTAAAGTTGGAATACGTGAAACGGTATGAGTGTGATAAAAGCCGATGGAAAAGCCGTCGAGCTAGGTTTGAGCCGTTTGGACCTAGGTCTATCCGAAACGGGTCAACAACCAAAACTCATAGCAATAAGCCACGACTTATGAGTTATTTTGGTGAAAAATATAGTTTGAGCCCTCAAAATCAGCCTTCATAGGTTTTTAAGAAGATATGGGTCAACTGGACTTGGAATACGTGAAACGGTATGAGAGCGATAAAAACTTACGAAACACTCGTTGGGCTAGGTTGGAGCAGCTTTGGACCTAGTTCGATGCGAAACGGGTCAACGATAAAAGCTCATCGCTCTACGCCGTGACTTACGAGTTATTTTCGTGAAAAAAGGTTAATTGTGTTCTCAAAATCGGTCTTCATAGTTTGTCAAGAAGATACGGGCTAACCGGAGTTGAAATACGTAAAACGATATGAGTGTGATAAAAACTAATGGAAAAACCGTCGGGCTAGGTTTGAGTCTGTTTGGACCTAGGTCTATCCGAAACGGGCCAACAACCAAAACTCATAGCTATAAGCCACGACTTATGAGTGATTTTGGTGAAAAAATGTAGTTTGGGCCCTCAAAATCAGCCTTCATAGTTTTTTAAGAAGATATGGGCCAACTGGACTTGGAATACGTGAAACGGTATGAGAGCGATAAAAGCCGACGAAACACCTGTAGGGCTAGGTTGGAGCAGCTTGGACCTAGTTCGATTCGAAATGGGCCAACGACAAAAGCTCATCACTCTAAGTCGTGACTTACGAGTTATTTTGGTGAAAAATGGTAGTTTGGGCTCTCAAAATCGGTCTTCATAGTTTGTCGAAGATACGGCGAACCGGAGTTGGAATACGTAAAACGATATGAGTGTGATAAAAGCCGATGAAAAACCGTAAGGCTAGGTTTGAGTCGTTTGGAGCTAGTTCTACCGAAAACGGGCCAACGACCAAAACTCATAGCTATAAGCCATGACTTATGAGTTAGTTTGGTGAAAAAACGTAGTTTGGGCTCTCAAAATCCGCCTTCATAGTTTGTCAAGAAGATACGGGCCAACTAGAGTTTGAATACGTGAAACGGTATGAGTGTGATAAAAACCGATGGAAAAATTATCGAGCTAGGTTTGAGTCCGTTTAGACCTAGGACTATCCGAAACGGCCAACAACCAAAACTCATAGCTATAGGCCACGACTTATGAGTTATTTTGGTGAAAAAATGTAGTTTGGGCTCTCAAAATCAGCCTTCATAGTTTTTTAAGAATATATGGCCAACTGGAATTGGAATACGTGAAACCGTATGAGAGCGATAAAAGCCGACGAAACACCGTAGGGCTAGGTTGGAGCGAGCTTGGACCTAGTTCGATGCGAAATGGGCCAACGACAAAAGCTCATCGCTCTAAGCCGTGACTTACGAGTTATTTTGGTGAAAAAAGGTAGTTTGGGCTCTCAAAATCGGTCTTCATAGTTTGTCAAGAAGATACGGGCTAACTGGAGTTGGAATACGTAAAACGATATGAGTGTGATAAAAGCCGATGAAAAACTCGTAAGGCTAGGTTTGAGCTCGTTTGGACCTAGTTCTACCAAAACGGGCCAACGACCAAAACTCATAGCTATAAGCCATGACTTATGAGTTATTTTTGTGAAAAAACGTAGATTGGGCTCTCAAAATCTGCCTTCATAGTTTCTCAAGAAGATACGGGCCAACTAGAGTTGGAATACGTGAAATGGTATGAGTGTGATAAAAGCCGATGGAAAAGCTGTCGGGCTAGGTTTGAGTCCGTTTGGATCTAGGTCTATCCGAAACGGGCCAACAACCAAAACTCATAGCTATAAGCCACGACTTATGAGTTATTTTGGTGAAAAACTACAGTTTGGGCCCTAAAAATTAGCCTTCGTAGTTTTTTGAGAGGATATGGGCCAACTGGACTTGGAATACGTGAAACGGTATGAGAGCGATAAAAACCGACGAAACCCGTAGGGCTACGTTGGAGCGAACTTGGACCTAGTTCGATGCAAAACGGGCCAACGATAAAAGCTCATCGCTCTAAGCCTTAACTTACGAGTTATTTTGGTGAAAAAAGGTTCTTTGTGTTCTAAAAATCGGTCTTCATAGTTTGCCAAGAAAATACGAGCTAACCGGGGTTGGATACGTGAAATGATATGAGTGTGATAAAAGCCGATGAAAAAGCTGTAAGGCTAGGTTTGAGCCGTTTGGACCTAGTTCTACCGAAAATGGGCCAACGACCAAAACTCATAGCTATAAGCCAATACTTATGAGTTAGTTTGGTGAAACAACGTAGTTTGGGCTCTCAAAATCCGCCTTCATAGTTTGTCAAGAAGATAAGGGCCAACTAGAGTTTGAATACGTGAAACGGTATGAGTGTGTAAAAACCGATGGAAAAATTGTCGGGCTAGGTTTGAGCCGTTTAGACCTAGGTCTATCCGAAACGGGCCAAGCAACCAAAACTCATAGCTATAGGCCACGACTTATGAGTTATTTTGGTGAAAAAATATAGTTTGGGCCCTCAAAATCGACCTTCATAGTTTTTTAAGAAGATATGAGCCAACTGGACTTGGAATACATGAAACGGTATGAGAGCGATAAAACCGACGAAACACCGTAGGGCTAGGTTGGAGCGAGTTTGGACCTAGTTCGATGCGAAACGGGTCAACGACAAAAGCTCATCGCTCTAAGCCGTGACTTACGAGTTATTTTGGTGAAAAAAGGTTGTTTGTGTTCTCAAAATCGGCCTTCATAGTTTGTCAAGAAGATACGGGCTAACTGGAGTTGAAATACGTAAAACGATATGAGTGTGATAAAAACCGATGGAAAACCGTCGAGCTAGGTTTGAGCCGTTTGGATCTAGGTCTATCCGAAACGGGCCAACAACCAAAACTCATAGCTATAAGCCACGACTTATGAGTTATTTTGGTGAAAAACTACAGTTTGGGCCCTAAAAATTAGCCTTCGTAGTTTTTTGAGAGGATATGGGCCAACTCGGACTTGGAATACGTGAAACGGTATGAGAGCGATAAAAACCGACGAAACCCGTAGGGCTACGTTGGAGCGAGCTTGGACCTAGTTCGATGCGAAACGGGCCAACGATAAAAGCTCATCGCTCTAAGCCTTGACTTACGAGTTATTTTGGTGAAAAAAGGTTCTTTGTGTTCTAAAAATCAGCCTTCATAGTTTGCCAAGAAAATACGAGCTAACCGGGGTTGGATACGTGAAATGATATGAGTGTGATAAAAACCGATGAAAAACTCGTAAGGCTAGGTTTGAGTCTGTTTGGACCTAGTTCTACCGAAAATGGGCCAACGACCAAAACTCATAGCTATAAGCCAATACTTATGAGTTAGTTTGGTGAAACAACGTAGTTTGGGCTCTCAAAATCGCCTTCATAGTTTGTCAAGAAGATAAGGGCCAACTAGAGTTTGAATACGTGAAACGGTATGAGTGTGTAAAAACCGATGGAAAAATTGTCGAGCTAGGTTTGAGCCGTTTAGACCTAGGTCTATCCGAAACGGGCCGACAACCAAAACTCATAGCTATAGGCCACGACTTATGAGTTATTTTGGTGAAAAAATATAGTTTGGGCCCTCAAAATCAGCCTTCATAGTTTTTTAAGAAGATATGAGCCAACTGGACTTGGAATACGTGAAACGGTATGAGAGCGATAAAAGCCGACGAAACACCGTAGGGCTAGGTTGGAGCGAGTTTGGACCTAGTTCGATGCGAAACGGGTCAACGACAAAAGCTCATCGCTCTAAGCCGTGACCTCCGAGTTATTTTGGTGAAAAAAGGTTGTTTGTGTTCTCAAAATCGGTCTTCATAGTTTGTCAGAAGATACGGGCTAACTGGAGTTGAAATACGTAAAACGATATGAGTGTGATAAAAGCCGATGGAAAAACTGTCGGGCTAGGTTTGAGCCGTTTGGACCTAGGTCTATCCGAAACGGGCCAACAACCAAAACTCATAGCTATAAGCCACGACTTATGAGTTATTTTGGTGAAAAAATGTAGTTTGGGCCCTCAAAATCAGCCTTCATAGTTTTTTAAGAAGATATGGGCCAATCTGGACTTGGAATACGTGAAACGGTATGAGAGCGATAAAAACTTACGAAACACTTTAGGGCTAGGTTGGAGCGAGTTTGGACCTAGTTCGATGCGAAACGGGTCAACGACAAAAGCTCATTGCTCTAAGCCGTGACCTCCGAGTTATTTTGGTGAAAAAAGGTTGTTTGTGTTCTCAAAATCGGTCTTCATAGTTTGTCGGGAAGATACGGGCTAACTGGAGTTGGAATACGTAAAACGATATGAGTGTGATAAAAGCCGATGAAAAACCGTAAGGCTAGGTTTGAGTCGTTTGGACCTAGTTCTACCGAAAACGGGCCAACGACCAAAACTCATAGCTATAAGCCATGACTTATGAGTTAGTTTGGTGAAACAACGTAGTTTGGGCTCTCAAAATCCGCCTTCATAGTTTGTCAAGAAGATAAGGGCCAACTAGAGTTTGAATACATGAAACGGTATGAGTGTGATAAAAGCCGATGGAAAAATTGTCGAGCTAGGTATGAGCCGTTTAGACCTAGGTCTATTCGAAACGGGCCAACAACCATAACCGATAGCTATAGGCCACGACTTATGAGTTATTTGGTGAAAAAATGTAGTTTGGGCTCTCAAAATCAGCCTTCATAGTTTTTTAAGAAGATATGGGCCAACTGGACTTGGAATACGTGAAACGGTATGAGAGCGATAAAAGCCGACGAAGCACTCGTAGGGCTAGGTTGGAGCAGTTTGGACCTAGTTCGATGCGAAATGGGCTAACGACAAAAGCTCATCGCTCTAAGCCGTGACTTACGAGTTATTTTGGTGAAAAAAGGTAGTTTGGGCTATCAAAATCGGTCTTCATAGTTTGTCGAGAAGATACGGGCTAACCGGAGTTGGAATACGTAAAACGATATGAGTGTGATAAAAGCCGATGAAAAAGCCGT
The DNA here is from genome assembly GCA_963924115.1 of Dovyalis caffra. Taxonomy (NCBI): domain Eukaryota; kingdom Viridiplantae; phylum Streptophyta; class Magnoliopsida; order Malpighiales; family Salicaceae; genus Dovyalis; species Dovyalis caffra. Next base: position 57,272 of record CAWUPB010000407.1, read on the forward strand.
AAGGCTAGGTTTGAGTCGTTTGGACCTAGTTCTACCGAAAACGGGCCAACGACCAAAACTCATAGCTATAAGCCATGACTTATGAGTTAGTTTGGTGAAACAACGTAGTTTGGGCTCTCAAAATCCGCCTTCATAGTTTGTCAAGAAGATAAGGGCCAACTAGAGTTTGAATACGTGAAACGGTATGAGTGTGATAAAAGCCGATGGAAAAATTGTCGAGCTAGGTTTGAGCCTGTTTAGACTTAGGTCTATCCGAAACGGGCCACCAACTAAAACTCATAGCTATAAGCCACGACTTATGAGTCATTTTGGTGAAAAACTACAGTTTGGGCCCTAAAAATCAGCTTTCGTAGTTTTTCGAGAAGATATGAGCCAACTCGGACTTGGAATACGTGAAACGGTATGAGAGCGATGAAAACCGACGAAACCTATAGGGCTACGTTGGAGCGAACTTGGACCTAGTTCGATGCGAAACGGACCAACGATAAAAGCTCATCGCTCTAAGCCTTGACTTACGAGTTATTTTGGTGAAAAAAGGTTCTTTGTGTTCTAAAAATCGGTCTTCATAGTTTGCCAAGAAAATATGGGCTAACTGGAGTTGGATACGTGAAACGGTATGAGTGCGATAAAAGCCGATGGAAAAACTATCGAGCTAGGTTTGAGCTCGTTTGGACTCCAGGTCTATCGGAAACGGGCCAACAACCAAAACTCATAGCTATAAGCCACGACTTATGACTTATTTTGGTGAAAAAAATAGTTTGGGCCCTAAAAATCAGCATTCATAGTTTTTTGAGAAGATATGGGCCAACTCGGACTTGGAATACGTGAAACGGTATGAGAGCGATAAAACCGACGAAACCCGTAGGCTAAGTTGGAGCGAGCTTGGACCTAGTTCGATGCGAAACGGGCCAACGATAAAAGCTCATCGCTCTAAGCCTTGACTTACGAGTTATTTTGGTGAAAAAAGATAGTTTGGGCTCTCAAAATCGGCCTTCATAGTTTGTCAGAAGATACGAGCTAACTCGGAGTTGGAATACGTAAAACGATATGAGTGTGATAAAAACCGATGAAAAAACTATAAGGCTAGGTTTGAGCTATTTGGACCTAGTTCTACCGAAAACGGGCCAACGACCAAAACTCATAGCTATAAGCCATGACTTATGAGTTATTTTGGTGAAAAAACGTAGTTTGGGCTCTCAAAATCCGCCTTCATAGTTTGATAAGAAGATACGGGCCAACTAGAGTTTGAATACGTGAAACGGTATGAGTGTGATAAAAACCGATGGAAAAATTATCGAGCTAGGCTTGAGCCGTTTAGACCTAGGACTATCCGAAACGGGCCGACAACCAAAACTCATAGCTATAGGCCACGACTTATGAGTTATTTTGGTGAAAAAATGTAGTTTGGGCTCTCAAAATCGACCTTCATAGTTTTTTAAGAAGATATGGGCCAATCTGGACTTGGAATACGCGAAACGGTATGAGAGCGATAAAACCGACGAAACACCGTAGGGCTAGGTTGGAGCGAGCTTGGACCTAGTTCGATGCGAAACGGGTCAACGACAAAAGCTCATCACTCTAAGCCGTGACTTACGAGTTATTTTCGTGAAAAACGGTTGTTTGTGTTCTCAAAATCAGCCTTCATAGTTTGTCAAGAAGATACGGGCTAACTGGAGTTGAAATACGTAAAACGATATGAGTGTGATAAAACCGATGGAAAACTCGTCGGCTAGGTTTGAGTCGTTTGGACCTAGGTCTATCCGAAACGGCCAACAACCAAAACTCATAGCTATAAGCCACGACTTATGAGTTATTTTGGTGAAAAATATAGTTTGGGCCCTCAAAATCAGCCTTCATAGTTTTTTAAGAAGATATGGGCCAACTGGACTTGAAATACGTGAAACGGTATGAGAGCGATAAAAACTTACGAAACACCGTAGGGCTAGGTTGGAGCAGCTTGGACCTAGTTCGATGCGAAACGGGTCAACGATAAAAGCTCATCGCTCTAAGCCGTGACTTACGAGTTATTTTCGTGAAAAAGGTTGTTTGTGTTCTCAAAATCAGCCTTCATAGTTTGTCAAGAAGATACGGGCTAACCGGAGTTGAAATACGTAAAACGATATGAGTGTGATAAAAGCCGATGGAAAAACTGTCAGGCTAGGTTTGAGCTCGTTTGGACCTAGGTCTATCCGAAACGGGCTAACAACCAAAACTCATAGCTATAAGCCACGACTTATGAGTTATTTTGGTGAAAAAATGTAGTTTGGGCCCTCAAAATTAGCCTTATAGTTTTTTAAGAAGATATGGGCCAACTGGACTTGGAATACGTGAAACGGTATGAGAGCGATAAAAACTTACGAAACACCTGTAGGGCTAGGTTGGAGTAGTTTGGACCTAGTTCGATGCGAAACGGGTCAACGACAAAAGCTCATCGCTCTAAGCCGTGACTTACGAGTTATTTTGGTGAAAAAAGGTTGTTTGTGTTCTCAAAATCAGCCTTCATAGTTTGTCAAGAAGATACGAAGCTAACCGGAGTTGGAATACGTAAAACGATACGAGTGTGATAAAAACCGATGAAAAACTCGTAAGGCTAGGTTTGAGCCGTTTGGACCTAGTTCTACCGAAAACGGGCCAACGACCAAAACTAATAGCTATAAGCCATGACTTATGAGTTAGTTTGGTGAAACAACGTAGTTTGGGCTCTCAAAATCCGCCTTCATAGTTTGTTAAGAAGATAAGGGCCAACTAGAGTTTGAATACGTGAAACGGTATGAGTGTGATAAAAACCGATGGAAAAATTGTCGAGCTAGGTTTGAGTCGTTTAGACCTAGGTCTATCCGAAACGGGCCAACAACTAAAACTCATAGCTATAAGCCACGACTTATGAGTTATTTTGGTGAAAAACTACAGTTTGGGCCCTAAAAATCAGCTTTCGTAGTTTTTTGAGAAGATATGAGCCAACTGGACTTGGAATACGTGAAACGGTATGAGAGCGATAAAGACCGACGAAACCCGTAGGGCTACGTTGGAGCGAGCTTGGACCTAGTTCGATGCGAAACGAGCCAACGATAAAAGCTCATCACTCTAAGCCTTGACTTACGAGTTATTTTGCTGAAAAAAGGTTCTTTGTGTTCTAAAAATCGGCCTTCATAGTTTGCCAAGAAAATACGGGCTAACCGGAGTTGGATACGTGAAATGATATGAGTGTGATAAAAGCCGATGAAAAACCGTAAGGCTAGGTTTGAGTTGTTTGGAACTAGTTCTACCGGAAACGGCCAACGACCAAAACTCATAGCTATAAACCATGACTTATGAGTTATTTTGTTGAGAAAACGTAGTTTGGGCTCTCAAAATCTACCTTCATAGTTTGTCAAGAAGATACGGGCCAACTAGAGTTGCAATACGTGAAACGGTATGAGTGCGATAAAACCGATGGAAAAACCGTCGAGCTAGGTTTGAGTCTGTTTGGACCTAGGTCTATCGGAAACGGGCCAACAACCAAAACTCATAGCTATAAGCCACGACTTATGACTTATTTTGGTGAAAAAAAATAGTTTGGGCCCTAAAAATCGACCTTCATAGTTTTTTGAGAAGATATGGGCCAACTGGACTTGGAATACGTGAAACGGTATGAGAGCGATAAAACCGACGAAACCCGTAGGGCTAAGTTGGAGCGAGTTGGACCTAGTTCGATGCGAAACGGGCCAACGATAAAAGCTCATCGCTCTAAGCCTTGACTTACGAGTTATTTTGGTGAAAAAAGGTAGTTTGGGCTCTCAAAATCGGCCTTCATAGTTTGTCGAAGATACGGGCTAACTCGGAGTTGGAATACGTAAAACGATACGAGTGTCATAAAAACCGATGAAAAAACTATAAGGCTAGGTTTGAGTCGTTTGGACCTAGTTCTACCGAAAACGGGCCAACGACCAAAACTCATAGCTATAAGCCATGACTTATGAGTTATTTTGGTGAAAAAACGTAGTTTGGGCTCTCAAAATCCGCCTTCATAGTTTGTCAAGAAGATACGGGCGAACTAGAGTTTGAATACGTGAAACGGTATGAGCGTGATAAAAACCGATGGAAAAATTGTCGGGCTAGGTTTGAGTCGTTTAGACCTAGGACTATCCGAAACGGCCAACGAACCAAAACTCATAGCTATAGGCCACGACTTATGAGTTATTTTGGTGAAAAAATGTAGTTTGGGCTCTCAAAATCAGCCTTCATAGTTTTTTAAGAAGATATGGGCCAACCGAACTTGGAATACGTGAAACGGTATGAGAGCGATAAAACCGACGAAACACCGTAGGGCTAGGTTGGAGCGGCTTGGACCTAGTTCGATGCGAAATGGGCCAACGACAAAAGCTCATCGCTCTAAGCTCGTGACTTACGAGTTATTTTGGTGAAAAAAGGTAGTTTGGGCTCTCAAAATCAGCCTTCATAGTTTGTCAAGAAGATACCGGCTAACCGGAGTTGGAATACGTAAAATGATATGAGTGTTATAAAAACCGATGAAAAACCGTAAGGCTAGGTTTGAGCTGTTTGGACCTAGTTCTACCAAAAACGGCCAACGACCAAAACTCAAAGCTATAAGCCATGACTTATGAGTTTTTTTATGAAAAAACGTAGATTGGGCTCTCAAAATCTGCCTTCATAGTTTGTCAAGAAGATACGGGCCAACTAGAGTTGGAATACGTGAAACGGTATGAGTGTGATAAAAACCGATGGAAAAACCGTCGAGCTAGGTTTGAGCCGTTTGGAACTAGGTCTATCCGAAACGGGCCGACAACCAAAACTCATAGCTATAAGCCACGACTTATGAGTTATTTTGGTGAAAAACTACAATTTGGGCCCTAAAAATCAGCCTTCGTAGTTTTTGAGAGGATATGGGCCAATTGCACTTGGAATACGTGAAACGGTATGAGAGCGATAAAAATCGACGAAACCCGTAGGGCTACGTTGGAGCAAGCTTGGACCTAGTTCGATGCGAAACGGGCCAACGATAAAAGCTCATCATTCTAAGCCGTGACTTACGAGTTATTTTAGTGAAAAAAGGTAGTTTGGGCTCTCAAAATCGCCTTCATAGTTTGTCAAGAAGATACGAGCTAACCGGAGTTTGAATACGTGAAACGGTATGAGTTCGATAAAAACCGATGGAAAACCTGTCGGCCTAGGTTTGAGCCGTTTGGACCTAAGTCTATCCGAAACGGGCCAACAACCAAAACTCATAGCTATAAGCCACCACTTATGCGTTATTTTCGTGAAAAACTACAGTTTGGGCCCTAAAATCAGCCTTCGTAGTTTTTTGAGAAGATATGGGCCAACCGGACTTGGAATACGTGAAACGGTATGAGAGCGATAAAACCGACGAAACCCGTAGGGCTACGTTGGAGCAGACTTGGAGCTAGTTCGATGCGAAACGGGCCAACGATAAAAGCTCATCGCTCTAAGTCTTGACTTACGAGTTATTTTGGTGAAAAAAGGTTCTTTGTGTTCAAAAAATCGCCTTCATAGTTTGCCAAGAAAATACGGCTAACCGGAGTTGGATACGTGAAATGATATGAGTGTGATAAAAGCCGATGAAAAACCGTAAGGCTAGGTTTGAGTTGTTTGGACCTAGTTCTACCGAAACGGGCCAACGACCAAAACTCATAGCTATAAGCCATGACTTATGAGTTATTTTGTTGAAAAAACGTAGTTTGGGCTCTCAAAATCCGCCTTTATAGTTTGTCGTGAAGATACGGACCAACTAGAGTTTGAATACGTGAAACGGTATGAGTGTGATAAAAACCGATGGAAAAATTGTCGTGCTAGGTTTGAGCCGTTTAGACCTAGGTCTATCCGAAACGGCCAACAACCAAAACTCATAGCTATAAGCCACGACTTATGAGTTATTTTGGTGAAAAAATATAGTTTGGGCCCTCAAAATCAGCCTTCATAGTTTTTTGAGAAGATATGGGCCAACCGGACTTGGAATATGTGAAACGGTATGAGAGCGATAAAAGCCGACGAAACCCGTAGGGCTAAGTTGGAGCAGCTTGGACCTAGTTCGATGCGAAACGGGCCAAGGATAAAAGCTCATCATTCTAAGCCGTGACTTACGAGTTATTTTAGTGAAAAAAGGTAGTTTGGGCTCTCAAAATCGGCCTTCATAGTTTGTCAAGAAGATACGAGCTAACCGGAGTTTGAATACGTGAAACGGTATGAGTTTGATAAAAACCGATGGAAAATTGTCGGGCTAGGTTTGAGCCGCTTAGACCTAGTCTATCCGAAACGGCCAACAACCAAAACTCATAGCTATAAGCCACGACTTATGAGTTATTTTGGTGAAAAAATATAGTTTGGGCCCTAAAAATCGACCTTCGTAGTTTTTCGAGAAGATATGGGCCAACCGGACTTGGAATATGTGAAACGGTATGAGAGCGATAAAAACCGACGAAACCCGTAGGGCTAAGTCGGAGCAAGCTTGGACCTAGTTCGATGCGAAACGGGCCAACGATAAAAGCTCATCATTCTAAGCCGTGACTTACGAGTTATTTTGGTGAAAAAAGGTTGTTTGTGTTCTCAAAATCGGCCTTCATAGTTTGTCAAGAAGATACGAGCCAACCGGAGTTTGAATACGTAAAACGATATGAGTGTGAGAAAAACCGATGAAAAAACTATAAGGCTAGGTTTGAGTCGTTTGTACCTAGTTCTACCAAAAACGGGCCAACGACCAAAACTCATAGCTATAAGCCATAACTTATGAGTTATTTTGGTGAAAAAACGTAGTTTGGGCTCTCAAAATCTGCTTTCATAGTTTATCAGAAGATACGGGCCAACTAGAGTTTGAATACATGAAACGGTATGAGTGTGATAAAAACCGATGGAAAATTGTCGGCTAGGTTTGAGCTCGTTTAGACCTAGGTCTATCCGAAACGGCCAACAACCAAAACTCATAGCTATAAGCCACGACTTATGAGTTATTTTGGTGAAAAAATGTAGTTTGGGCCCTCAAAATCAGCCTTCATAGTTTTTTGAGAAGATATGGGCCAACCGGACTTGGAATATGTGAAACGGTATGAGAGCGATAAAAACCGACGAAACACCGTAAGGCTAAGTTGGAGCAAGCTTGGACCTAGTTCGATGCGAAACGGGCCAAGGATAAAAGCTCATCATTCTAAGCCGTGACTTACGAGTTATTTTAGTGAAAAAAGGTAGTTTGGGCTCTCAAAATCGGCCTTCATAGTTTGTCAAGAAGATACGAGCTAACCGGAGTTTGAATACGTGAAACGGTATGAGTTTGATAAAACCGATGGAAAATTGTCGGGCTAGGTTTGAGTCGTTTAGACCTAGGTCTATCCGAAACGGGCCAACAACCAAAACTCATAGCTATAAGCCACGACTTATGAGTTATTTTGGTGAAAAAATATAGTTTGGGCCCTAAAAATCAGCCTTCATAGTTTTTTGAGAAGATATGGGCCAACCGGACTTGGAATATGTGAAACGGTATGAGAGCGATAAAAACCGACTAAACCCGTAGGGCTAAGTTGGAGCAAGCTTGGACCTAGTTCGATGCGAAACGGGCCAACGATAAAAGCTCATCATTCTAAGCCGTGACTTACGAGTTATTTTGGTGAAAAAAGGTTGTTTGTGTTCTCAAAATCGGCCTTCATAGTTTGTCAGAAGATACGGCCAACCGGAGTTTGAATACGTAAAACGATATAAGTGTGAGAAAAACCGATGAAAAAACTTTAAGGCTAGGTTTGAGCTCGTTTGGACCTAGGTCTCTCCGAAACGGGCCAACAACCAAAACTCATAGCTATAAGCCACGACTTATGCGTTATTTTCGTGAAAAACTACGAGTTTGGGCCCTAAAAATCAGCCTTCGTAGTTTTTTGAGAAGATATGGGCCAACTGGACTTGGAATACGTGAAACGGTATGAGAGCGATAAAAGCCGACGAAACCCGTAGGGCTACGTTGGAGCAGACTTGGAGCTAGTTCGATGCGAAACGGGCTAACGATAAAAGCTCATCGCTCTAAGTCTTGACTTACGAGTTATTTTGGTGAAAAAAGGTTCTTTGTGTTCAAAAAATCGGTCTTCATAGTTTGCCAAGAAAATACGGGCTAACTCGGAGTTGGATACGTGAAATGATATGAGTGTGATAAAAGCCGATGAAAAAGCTGTAAGGCTAGGTTTGAGTTGTTTGGACCTAGTTCTACCGGAAACGGGCCAACGACCAAAACTCATAGCTATAAGCCATGACTTATGAGTTATTTTGTTGAAAAAACGTAGTTTGGGCTCTCAAAATCGCCTTTATAGTTTGTCGTGAAGATACGGACCAACTAGAGTTTGAATACGTGAAACGGTATGAGTGTGATAAAAACCGATGGAAAAATTGTCGGGCTAGGTTTGAGTCTGTTTAGACCTAGGTCTATCCGAAACGGGCCAACGAACCAAAACTCATAGCTATAAGCCACGACTTATGAGTTATTTTGGTGAAAAAATATAGTTTGGGCCCTCAAAATCAACCTTCATAGTTTTTCGAGAAGATATGGGCCAACTCGGACTTGGAATATGTGAAACGGTATGAGAGCGATAAAAACCGACGAAACCCGTAGGGCTAAGTTGGAGCAGCTTGGACCTAGTTCGATGCGAAACGGGCCAACGATAAAAGCTCATCATTCTAAGCCGTGACTTACGAGTTATTTTAGTGAAAAAAGGTAGTTTGGGCTCTCAAAATCAGTCTTCATAGTTTGTCAAGAAGATACGAGCTAACCGGAGTTTGAATACGTGAAACGGTATGAGTTTGATAAAACCGATGGAAAATTGTCGAGCTAGGTTTGAGCCGCTTAGACCTGAGTCTATCCGAAACGGCCAACAACCAAAACTCATAGCTATAAGCCACGACTTATGAGTTATTTTGGTGAAAAAATATAGTTTGGGCCCTCAAAATCAACCTTCATAGTTTTTTGAGAAGATATGGGCCAACTGGACTTGGAATATGTGAAACGGTATGAGAGCGATAAAACCGACGAAACCTCGTAGGGCTAAGTTGGAGCAGCTTGGACCTAGTTCGATGCGAAACGGGCCAACGATAAAAGCTCATCATTCTAAGCCGTGACTTACGAGTTATTTTGGTGAAAAAAGGTAGTTTGGGCTCTCAAAATCGGCCTTCATAGTTTGTCAAGAAGATACGAGCTAACCGGAGTTTGAATACGTGAAACGGTATGAGTTTGATAAAAACCGATGGAAAATTGTCGGGCTAGGTTTGAGCCGCTTAGACCCAGTCTATCCGAAACGGCCAACAACCAAAACTCATAGCTATAAGCCACGACTTATGAGTTATTTTGGTGAAAAAATATAGTTTGGGCCCTAAAAATCAGCCTTCATAGTTTTTGAGAAGATATGGGCCAACTCGGACTTGGAATATGTGAAACGGTATGAGAGCGATAAAACCGACGAAACCCGTAGGGCTAAGTTGGAGCGAGCTTGGACCTAGTTCGATGCGAAACAGGCCAACGATAAAAGCTCATCATTCTAAGCCGTGACTTACGAGTTATTTTGGTGAAAAAAGGTTGTTTGTGTTCTCAAAATCAGCCTTCATAGTTTGTCGAAGATACGGCCAACCGGAGTTTGAATACGTAAAACGATATGAGTGTGAGAAAAACCGATGAAAAACCGTAAGGCTAGGTTTGAGTCGTTTGGACCTAGTTCTACCAAAAACGGGCCAACGACCAAAACTCATAGCTATAAGCCATAACTTATGAGTTATTTTGGTGAAAAAACGTAGTTTGGGCTCTCAAAATCGCTTTCATAGTTTATCAAGAAGATACGGCCAACTAGAGTTTGAATACATGAAACGGTATGAGTGTGATAAAAACCGATGGAAAATTGTCGAGCTAGGTTTGAGTCGTTTAGACCTCAGTTCTATCCGAAACGGCCGACAACCAAAACTCATAGCTATAAGCCACGACTTATGAGTTATTTTGGTGAAAAAATATAGTTTGGGCCCTCAAAATCAGCCTTCATAGTTTTTTGAGAAAATATGGGCCAACCGGACATGGAATATGTGAAACGGTATGAGAGCGATAAAAACCGACGAAACCTCGTAAGGCTAAGTTGGAGCAGCTTGGACCTAGTTCAATGCGAAACGGGCCAAGGATAAAAGCTCATCATTCTAAGCCGTGACTTACGAGTTATTTTAGTGAAAAAAGATAGTTTGGGCTCTCAAAATCGGCCTTCATAGTTTGTCGAAGATACGAGCCAACAGGAGTTTGAATACGTGAAACGGTATGAGTTTGATAAAACCGATGGAAAATTGTCGAGCTAGGTTTGAGCCGTTTAGACCTAGGTCTATCCGAAACGGCCAACAACCAAAACTCATAGCTATAAGCCACGACTTATGAGTTATTTTGGTGAAAAAATATAGTTTGGGCCCTAAAAATCGACCTTCATAGTTTTTCGAGAAGATATGGGCCAACCGGACTTGGAATATGTGAAACGGTATGAGAGCGATAAAAACCGACTAAACCCGTAGGGCTAAGTTGGAGCGAGCTTGGACCTAGTTCGATGCGAAACGGGCCAACGATAAAAGCTCATCATTCTAAGCCGTGACTTACGAGTTATTTTGGTGAAAAAAGGTTGTTTGTGTTCTTAAAATCGGCCTTCATAGTTTGTCGAAGATACGGCCAACCGGAGTTTGAATACGTAAAACGATATGAGTGTGAGAAAAACTCGATGAAAAAACTTTAAGGCTAGGTTTGAGTCTGTTTGGACCTAGTTCTATCGAAAACGGGCCAACGACCAAAACTCATAGCTATAAGCCATGACTTATGAGTTATTTTGGTGAAAAAACGTAGTTTGGGCTCTCAAAATCTGCTTTCATAGTTTATCAAGAAGATACGGGACAACTAGAGTTTGAATACATGAAACGGTATGAGTGTGATAAAAACCGATGGAAAATTGTCGAGCTAGGTTTGAGTCTGTTTGGACCTAGGTCTATCCGTAACGGCCAACGAACCAAAACTCATAGCTATAAGCCACGACTTATGAGTTATTTTGGTGAAAAAATATAGTTTGGGCCCTCAAAATCAGCCTTCATAGTTTTTTAAGAAGATATGAGCCAACTGGACTTGGAATACGTGAAACGGTATGAGAGCGATAAAAGTCGACGAAACACCTGTAGGGCTAGGTTGGAGCAAGCTTGGACCTAGTTCGATGCGAAATGGGCCAACGACAAAAGCTCATCGCTCTAAGCCGTGACTTACGAGTTATTTTGGCGAAAAAAGGTTGTTTGTGTTCTAAAAATCAGCCATCATAGTTTGTCAAGAAGATACGAGCTAACCGCAGTTGGATACATGAAATGATATAAGTGTCATAAAAGCTTATGAAAAAGCCGTAAGGCTAGGTTTGAGTTCTTTGGACCTAGTTCTACCGGAAACGGGCCAACGACAAAAACTCATAGCTATAAGCCATGACTTATGAGTTATTTTGTTGAAAAAACGTAGTTTGGGCTCTCAAAATCTACCTTCATAGTTTGTCAAGAAGATACGGGCCAACTAGAGTTGCAATACGTGAAACGAGTATGAGTGCGATAAAAACCGATGGAAAAACTGTCGAGCTAGGTTTGAGCCGTTTGGACCTAGGTCTATCCGAAAGGGCCAACAACCAAAACTCATAGCTATAAGCCACGACTTATGAGTTATTTTAGTGAAAAAATATAGTTTGGGCCCTAAAAATCAGCCTTCATAGTTTTTCGAGAAGATATGGGCCAACTCGGACTTGGAATATGTGAAACGGTATGAGAGCGATAAAAACCGACGAAACCCGTAGGGCTAAGTTGGAGCAGCTTGGACCTAGTTCGATGCGAAACGGGCCAACGATAAAAGCTCATCATTCTAAGCCGTGACTTACGAGTTATTTTAGTGAAAAAAGGTAGTTTGGGCTCTCAAAATAAGTCTTCATAGTTTGTCAAGAAGATACGAGCTAACCGGAGTTTGAATACGTGAAACGGTATGAGTTTGATAAAAACCGATGGAAAATTGTCGGGCTAGGTTTGAGCCGTTTAGACCTAGGTCTATCCGAAACGGCCAACAACCAAAACTCATAGCTATAAGCCACGACTTATGAGTTATTTTGGTGAAAAAATGTAGTTTGGGCCCTCAAAATCAGCCTTCATAGTTTTTTGAGAAGATATGGGCCAACCGGACTTGGAATATGTGAAACGGTATGAGAGCGATAAAACCGACGAAACCTCGTAAGGCTAAGTTGGAGCAGCTTGGACCTAGTTCGATGCGAAACGGGCCAAGGATAAAAGCTCATCATTCTAAGCCGTGACTTACGAGTTATTTTAGTGAAAAAAGGTAGTTTGGGCTCTCAAAATCGGCCTTCATAGTTTGTCAAGAAGATACGAGCCAACCGGAGTTTGAATACGTGAAACGGTATGAGTTTGATAAAACCGATGGAAAATTGTCGGGCTAGGTTTGAGCCGTTTAGACCTAGGTCTATCCGAAACGGCCAACAACCAAAACTCATAGCTATAAGCCACGACTTATGAGTTATTTTGGTGAAAAAATATAGTTTGGGCCCTAAAAATCAGCCTTCATAGTTTTTTGAGAAGATATGGGCCAACTGGACTTGGAATATGTGAAACGGTATGAGAGCGATAAAAACCGACTAAACCCGTAGGGCTAAGTTGGAGCAGCTTGGACCTAGTTCGATGCGAAACGGGCCAACGATAAAAGCTCATCATTCTAAGCCGTGACTTACGAGTTATTTTGGTGAAAAAAGGTTGTTTGTGTTCTCAAAATCAGCCTTCATAGTTTGTCAGAAGATACGGCCAACTGGAGTTTGAATACGTAAAACGATATAAGTGTGAGAAAAACCGATGAAAAAACTTTAAGGCTAGGTTTGAGTCACGTTTGGACCTAGGTCTCTCCGAAACGGGCCAACAACCAAAACTCATAGCTATAAGCCACGACTTATGCGTTATTTTCGTGAAAAACTACGAGTTTGGGCCCTAAAAATCAGCCTTCGTAGTTTTTCGAGAAGATATGGGCCAACTCGGACTTGGAATACGTGAAACGGTATGAGAGCGATAAAACCGACGAAACCTCGTAGGGCTACGTTGGAGCAAGCTTGGAGCTAGTTCGATGCGAAACGGGCTAACGATAAAAGCTCATCGCTCTAAGTCTTGACTTACGAGTTATTTTGGTGAAAAAAGGTTCTTTGTGTTCAAAAAATCGGCCTTCATAGTTTGCCAAGAAAATACGGCTAACCGGAGTTGGATACGTGAAATGATATGAGTGTGATAAAAGCCGATGAAAAACCGTAAGGCTAGGTTTGAGTTGTTTGGACCTAGTTCTACCGGAAACGGCCAACGACCAAAACTCATAGCTATAAGCCATGACTTATGAGTTATTTTGTTGAAAAAACGTAGTTTGGGCTCTCAAAATCGCCTTTATAGTTTGTCGTGAAGATACGGACCAACTAGAGTTTGAATACGTGAAACGGTATGAGTGTGATAAAAACCGATGGAAAAATTGTCGTGCTAGGTTTGAGCCGTTTAGACCTAGGTCTATCCGAAACGGCCAACAACCAAAACTCATAGCTATAAGCCACGACTTATGAGTTATTTTGGTGAAAAAATATAGTTTGGGCCCTCAAAATCAACCTTCATAGTTTTTTGAGAAGATATGGGCCAACCGGACTTGGAATATGTGAAACGGTATGAGAGCGATAAAACCGACGAAACCCGTAGGGCTAAGTCGGAGCAGCTTGGACCTAGTTCGATGCGAAACGGGCCAACGATAAAAGCTCATCATTCTAAGCCGTGACTTACGAGTTATTTTAGTGAAAAAAGGTAGTTTGGGCTCTCAAAATCAGCCTTCATAGTTTGTCAAGAAGATACGAGCTAACCGGAGTTTGAATACGTGAAACGGTATGAGTTTGATAAAAACCGATGGAAAATTGTCGGGCTAGGTTTGAGCCGCTTAGACCTAAGTCTATCCGAAACGGGCCAACAACCAAAACTCATAGCTATAAGCCACGACTTATGAGTTATTTTGGTGAAAAAATATAGTTTGGGCCCTCAAAATCAACCTTCATAGTTTTTTGAGAAGATATGGGCCAACCGGACTTGGAATATGTGAAACGGTATGAGAGCGATAAAACCGACGAAACCCGTAGGCTAAGTTGGAGCAGCTTGGACCTAGTTCGATGCGAAACGGGCCAACGATAAAAGCTCATCATTCTAAGCCGTGACTTACGAGTTATTTTGGTGAAAAAAGGTAGTTTGGGCTCTCAAAATCGGCCTTCATAGTTTGTCAAGAAGATACGAGCTAACCGGAGTTTGAATACGTGAAACGGTATGAGTTTGATAAAAACCGATGGAAAATTGTCGGGCTAGGTTTGAGCCGCTTAGACCTAGGTCTATCCGAAACGGCCAACAACCAAAACTCATAGCTATAAGCCACGACTTATGAGTTATTTTGGTGAAAAAATATAGTTTGGGCCCTAAAAATCAGCCTTCATAGTTTTTTGAGAATATATGGGCCAACCGGACTTGGAATATGTGAAACGGTATGAGAGCGATAAAACCGACGAAACCCGTAGGGCTAAGTTGGAGCAGCTTGGACCTAGTTCGATGCGAAACGGGCCAACGATAAAAGCTCATCATTCTAAGCCGTGACTTACGAGTTATTTTGGTGAAAAAAGGTTGTTTGTGTTCTCAAAATCAGCCTTCATAGTTTGTCAAGAAGATACGGCCAACCGGAGTTTGAATACGTAAAACGATATGAGTGTGAGAAAAACCGATGAAAAACCGTAAGGCTAGGTTTGAGCCGTTTGGACCTAGTTCTACCAAAAACGGGCCAACGACCAAAACTCATAGCTATAAGCCATAACTTATGAGTTATTTTGGTGAAAAAACGTAGTTTGGGCTCTCAAAATCGCTTTCATAGTTTATCAAGAAGATACGGGCCAACTAGAGTTTGAATACATGAAACGGTATGAGTGTGATAAAAACCGATGGAAAATTGTCGTGCTAGGTTTGAGCCGTTTAGACCTGAGTCTATCCGAAACGGCCAACAACCAAAACTCATAGCTATAAGCCACGACTTATGAGTTATTTTGGTGAAAAAATATAGTTTGGGCCCTCAAAATCAGCCTTCATAGTTTTTTGAGAAAATATGGGCCAACCGGACATGGAATATGTGAAACGGTATGAGAGCGATAAAAACCGACGAAACCTCGTAAGGCTAAGTTGGAGCAGCTTGGACCTAGTTCAATGCGAAACGGGCCAAGGATAAAAGCTCATCATTCTAAGCCGTGACTTACGAGTTATTTTAGTGAAAAAAGATAGTTTGGGCTCTCAAAATCGGCCTTCATAGTTTGTCAGAAGATACGAAGCCAACAGGAGTTTGAATACGTGAAACGGTATGAGTTTGATAAAAACCGATGGAAAATTGTCGAGCTAGGTTTGAGCCGTTTAGACCTAGGTCTATCCGAAACGGCCAACAACCAAAACTCATAGCTATAAGCCACGACTTATGAGTTATTTTGGTGAAAAAATATAGTTTGGGCCCTAAAAATCAGCCTTCATAGTTTTTTGAGAAGATATGGGCCAACCGGACTTGGAATATGTGAAACGGTATGAGAGCGATAAAAACCGACTAAACCCGTAGGCTAAGTTGGAGCAAGCTTGGACCTAGTTCGATGCGAAACGGGCCAACGATAAAAGCTCATCATTCTAAGCCGTGACTTACGAGTTATTTTGGTGAAAAAAGGTTGTTTGTGTTCTTAAAATCGGCCTTCATAGTTTGTCAAGAAGATACGGCCAACCGGAGTTTGAATACGTAAAACGATATGAGTGTGAGAAAAACCGATGAAAAACCGTAAGGCTAGGTTTGAGTCGTTTGGACCTAGTTCTACCAAAAACGGGCCAACGACCAAAACTCATAGCTATAAGCCATAACTTATGAGTTATTTTGGTGAAAAAACGTAGTTTGGGCTCTCAAAATCTCGCTTTCATAGTTTATCAAGAAGATACGGGCCAACTAGAGTTTGAATACATGAAACGGTATGAGTGTGATAAAAACCGATGGAAAATTGTCGAGCTAGGTTTGAGTCGTTTAGACCTAGGTCTATCCGAAACGGCCAAGCAACCAAAACTCATAGCTATAAGCCACGACTTATGAGTTATTTTGGTGAAAAAATATAGTTTGGGCCCTCAAAATCAGCCTTCATAGTTTTTTGAGAAAATATGGGCCAACCGGACATGGAATATGTGAAACGGTATGAGAGCGATAAAACCGACGAAACCTCGTAAGGCTAAGTTGGAGCAGCTTGGACCTAGTTCAATGCGAAACGGGCCAAGGATAAAAGCTCATCATTCTAAGCCGTGACTTACGAGTTATTTTAGTGAAAAAAGATAGTTTGGGCTCTCAAAATCAGCCTTCATAGTTTGTCGAGAAGATACAGGCCAACAGGAGTTTGAATACGTGAAACGGTATGAGTTTGATAAAAACCGATGGAAAATTGTCGAGCTAGGTTTGAGCCGTTTAGACCTAGGTCTATTCGAAACGGGCCAACAACCAAAACTCATAGCTATAAGCCACGACTTATGAGTTATTTTGGTGAAAAAATATAGTTTGGGCCCTAAAAATCGACCTTCATAGTTTTTTGAGAAGATATGGGCCAACTGGACTTGGAATATGTGAAACGGTATGAGAGCGATAAAAACCGACTAAACCCGTAGGCTAAGTTGGAGCAGCTTGGACCTAGTTCGATGCGAAACGGGCCAACGATAAAAGCTCATCATTCTAAGCCGTGACTTACGAGTTATTTTGGTGAAAAAAGGTTGTTTGTGTTCTTAAAATCGGCCTTCATAGTTTGTCGAGAAGATACGGCCAACTGGAGTTTGAATACGTAAAACGATACGAGTGTGAGAAAAACCGATGAAAAAACTTTAAGGCTAGGTTTGAGTCGTTTGGACCTAGTTCTATCGAAAACGGGCCAACGACCAAAACTCATAGCTATAAGCCATGACTTATGAGTTATTTTGGTGAAAAAACGTAGTTTGGGCTCTCAAAATCTGCTTTCATAGTTTATCAAGAAGATACGGGACAACTAGAGTTTGAATACATGAAACGGTATGAGTGTGATAAAAACCGATGGAAAATTGTCGGGCTAGGTTTGAGCCGTTTGGACCTAGGTCTATCTCGTAACGGCCAACGAACCAAAACTCATAGCTATAAGCCACGACTTATGAGTTATTTTGGTGAAAAAATATAGTTTGGGCCCTCAAAATCAGCCTTCATAGTTTTTTAAGAAGATATGAGCCAACTCGGACTTGGAATACGTGAAACGGTATGAGAGCGATAAAAGCCGACGAAACACCGTAGGGCTAGGTTGGAGCGAGCTTGGACCTAGTTCGATGCGAAATGGGCCAACGACAAAAGCTCATCGCTCTAAGCCGTGACTTACGAGTTATTTTGGCGAAAAAAAGTTTTTTGTGTTCTAAAAATCAGCTCATCATAGTTTGTCGAAGATACGAAGCTAACTGCAGTTGGATACATGAAATGATATAAGTGTCATAAAAGCTTATGAAAAACTCGTAAGGCTAGGTTTGAGTTCTTTGGACCTAGTTCTACCGAAAACGGGCCAACGACCAAAACTCATAGCTATAAGCCATGACTTATGAGTTATTTTGTTGAAAAAACGTAGTTTGGGCTCTCAAAATCTACCTTCATAGTTTGTCAAGAAGATACGGGCCAACTAGAGTTGCAATACGTGAAACAAGTATGAGTGCGATAAAACCGATGGAAAACCGTCAGGGCTAGGTTTGAGCTGTTTGGACCTAGGTCTATTCGAAAGGGGCCAACAACCAAAACTCATAGCTATAAGCCACGACTTATGAGTTATTTTGGTGAAAAAATATAGTTTGGGCCCTAAAAATCAGCCTTCATAGTTTTTTGAGAAGATATGGGCCAACTGGACTTGGAATACGTGAAACGGTATGAGAGCGATAAAAACCGACGAAACCCGTAGGGCTAAGTTGGAGCGAGCTTGGACCTAGTTCGATGCGAAACCGGCGAACGATAAAAGCTCATCGCTCTAAGTCTTGACTTACGAGTTATTTTGGTGAAAAAAGGTTCTTTGCGTTCAAAAAATCGGTCTTCATAGTTTGCCAAGAAAATACGGCTAACCGGAGTTGGATACGTGAAATGATATGAGTGTGATAAAAGCCGATGAAAAACCGTAAGGCTAGGTTTGAATTGGTTGGACCTAGTTCTACCGAAACGGGCCAACGACCAAAACTCATAGCTATAAGCCATGACTTATGAGTTATTTTGTTGAAAAAACGTAGTTTGGGCTCTCAAAATCGCCTTTCATAGTTTTTTAAGAAGATATGGGCCAACTGGACTTGGAATACGTGAAACGGCATGAGAGCGATAAAAACCGACGAAACACCGTAGGGCTAGGTCTGGAGCAGCTTGGACCTAGTTCGATGCGAAATGGGCCGACGACAAAAGCTCATCGCTCTAAGCCGTGACTTACGAGTTATTTTGGTGAAAAAAGGTAGTTTGGGCTCTCAAAATCGGTCTTCATAGTTTGTCAAGAAAATACGGCTAACCGGAGTTGGAATACGTAAAACGATATGAGTGTGATAAAACCGATGAAAAATTTGTAAGGCTAGGTTTGAGCCGCTTGGACCTAGTTCTACCGAAAACGGGCCAACTACCAAAACTCATAGCTATAAGCCATGACTTATGAGTTATTTTGGTGAAAAAACGTAGTTTGGGCTCTCAAAATCCGCCTTCATAGTTTGTCAACAAGATACGGGCCAATTAGAGTTTGAATACGTGAAACGGTATGAGTGTGATAAAAACCGATGGAAAAATTGTCGAGCTAGGTTTCAGTGCTCGTTTAGACCTAGGTCTATCTCAAACGGCCAACGAACTAAAACTCATAGCTATAGGCCACGACTTATGAGTTATTTTGGTGAAAAAATGTAGTTTGAGCTCTTAAAATCAGCCTTCATAGATTTTTAAGAAGATATGGGCCAACTAGACTTGGAATACGTGAAACGGTATGAGAGCGATAAAAGCCGACGAAACACTATAGGGCTAGGTTGGAGCAGCTTGGACCTAGTTCGATGCGAAATGGGCCAACGACAAATGCTCATCGCTCTAAGCCGTGACTTACGAGTTATTTTGGTGAAAAAAGGTAGTTTGGGCTCTCAAAATCAGCCTTCATAGTTTGTCAGAAGATACGGCTAACCGGAGTTGGAATACGTAAAACGATATGAGTGTGATAAAAACCGATGAAAAACCGTAAGGCTAGGTTTGAGCCGTTTGGACCTAGTTCTACCGAAAACGGCCAACGACCAAAACTCATAGCTATAAGCCATGACTTATGAGTTATTTTGGTGAAAAAACGTAACTTGGGCTCTCAAAATCTGCTTTCATAGTTTGTCAAGAAGATACGGCCAACTAGAGTTTGAATACGTGAAACGGTATGAGTGTGATAAAACCGATGGAAAATTGTCGGGCTAGGTTTGAGTCGTTTAGACCTGAGTCTATCCGAAACGGGCCAGCAACCAAAACTCATAGCTATAAGCCACGACTTATGAGTTATTTTGGTGAAAAAATGTAGTTTGGGCCCTCAAAATCAGCCTTCATAGTTTTTTAAGAAGATATGAGCCAACTCGGACTTGGAATACGTGAAACGGTATGAGAGCGACAAAAGTTGACGAAACACCGTAGGGCTAGGTTGGAGCAGCTTGGACCTAGTTCAATGCGAAATGGGCCAACGACAAAAGCTCATCATTCTAAGCCGTGACTTACGAGTTATTTTAGTGAAAAAAGGTAGTTTGGGCTCTCAAAATCCGCCTTCATAGTTTGTCAAGAAGATACGGCCAACTAGAGTTTGAATACGTGAAACGGTATGAGTGTGATAAAACCGATGGAAAAACCGTCAGGCTAGGTTTGAGCCGTTTAGACCTAGGTCTATCCGAAACGGCCAACGAACTAAAACTCATAGCTATAGGCCACGACTTATGAGTTATTTTGGTGAAAAAATGTAGTTTGAGCTCTTAAAATCAGCCTTCATAGATTTTTAAGAAGATATGGGCCAACTGGACTTGGAATACATGAAACGGTATGAGAGCGATAAAAGCCGACGAAACACTATAGGGCTAGGTTGGAGCAGCTTGGACCTAGTTCGATGCGAAACGGGCCAACGATAAAAGCTCATCGCTCTAAGCCTTGACTTACGAGTTATTTTAGTGAAAAAAGGTAGTTTGGCCTCTCAAAATCAATCTTCATAGTTTGTCAAGAAGATACGGGCTAACTGGAGTTGGAATACGTAAAACGATATGAGTGTGATAAAAACTAATAAAAAACCGTAAGGCTAGGTTTGAGTCTGTTTGGACCTAGTTCTACCGAAAACAAGGCAACGACCAAAACTCATAGCTATAAGCCATGACTTATGAGTTATTTTGTTGAAAAAAACGTAGTTTGGGTCATCAAAATCTTTATTCATAGTTTGTCAAGAAGATAAGAGCCAACTAGAGTTGGAATACTTGAAACGGTATGAGTGTGATAAAAACCGATGGCAAAATTGTTAGGCTAGGTTTGAGCCGTTTGGACCTAAGTCTATCCGAAACGGGCCAACAACCAAAACTCATAGCTATAAGCCACGACTTATGAGTTATTTTGGTGAAAAAATGTCGTTTGGGCCCTCAAAATCAACTTTCATAGTTTTTTAAGAAGATATGGGCCAACTGGACTTGGAATACGTGAAACGGTATGAGAGCGATAAAACCGACGAAACACTATAGGGCTAGGTTGGAGCAGCTTGGACCTAGTTCGATGCGAAACGGGTCAACGACAAAAGCTCATCGCTCTAAGCCGTGACTTACGAGTTATTTTCGTGAAAAAAGATTGTTTGTGTTCTCAAAATCAGCCTTCATAGTTTGTCAAGAAGATACGGGTAACCGGAGTTTGAATACGTGAAACGGTATGAGTTTGATAAAACCGATGGAAAATTGTCGAGCTAGGTTTCGAGCCGTTTAGACCTAGGTCTATCCGAAACGGCCAAGCAACCAAAACTCATAGCTATAAGCCACGACTTATGAGTTATTTTGGTGAAAAAATGTAGTTTGGGCCCTCAAAATCAGCCTTCATAGTTTTTTAAGAAGATATGAGCCAACCGGACTTGGAATACGTGAAACGGTATGAGAGCGATAAAAGCCGACGAAACACCTGTAGGCTAGGTTGGAGCAGCTTGGACCTAGTTCGATGCGAAATGGGCCAACGACAAAAGCTCATCGCTCTAAGCCGTGACTTATGAGTTATTTTGGCGAAAAAAGGTTGTTTGTGTTCTAAAAATCAGCCTTCATAGTTTGTCAAGAAGATACGAGCTAACTCGGAGTTGGATACGTGAAATGATATAAGTGTGATAAAAGCTTATGAAAAACCGTAAGGCTAGGTTTGAGTTGTTTGGACCTAGTTCTATCGGAAACGGGCCAACGACCAAAACTCATAGCTATAAGCCATGACTTATGAGTTATTTTGTTGAAAAAACGTAGTTTGGGCTCTCAAAATCTACCTTCATAGTTTGTCAAGAAGATACGGGCCAACTAGAGTTGGAATACGTGAAACGGTATGAGTGTGATAAAAACCGATGGAAAACCGTCGAGCTAGGTTTGAGCCGTTTTGACCTAGGTCTATCCGAAACGGCCAACAACCAAAACTCATAGCTATAAGCCACGACTTATGAGTTATTTTGGTGAAAAAATATAGTTTGGGCCCTAAAAATCAGCCTTCATAGTTTTTTGAGAAGATATGGGCCAACCGGACTTGGAATATGTGAAACGGTATGAGAGCGATAAAAGCCGACGAAACACCGTAGGGCTAAGTTGGAGCAGCTTGGACCTAGTTCGATGCGAAACGGGCCAACGATAAAAGCTCATCGCTCTAAGCCTTGACTTACGAGTTATTTTTGTGAAAAAAGGTAGTTTGGGCTCTCAAAATCGGCCTTCATAGTTTGTCAAGAAGATACGGCTAATCTGGAGTTGGAATACGTAAAACGATACGAGTGTGATAAAAACCGATGAAAAAAGTGTAAGGCTAGGTTTGAGTCCGTTTGGACCTAGTTCTACCGAAAACGGGCTAACGACCAAAACTCATCGCTATAAGCCATGACTTATGAGTTATTTTGGTGAAAAAACGTAGTTTGGGCTCTCAAAATCTACCTTCATAGTTTGTCAAGAAGATACGGGGCAACTAGAGTTTGAATACGTGAAATGGTATGAGTGTGATAAAAACCGATGGAAAATTATCGAGCTAGGTTTGAGTTGTTTAGACCTAGGTCTATCCGAAACGGCCAACGAACCAAAACTCACGCTATAGACCACGACTTATGAGTTATTTTGGTGAAAAAACGTAGTTTGGGCTCTCAAAATCTACCTTCATAGTTTGTCAAGAAGATATGGGCCAACTAGAGTTTGAATACGTGAAACAAGTATGAGTGTGATAAAAACCGATGGAAAAATTGTCGAGCTAGGTTTGAGTCGTTTAGACTCAGGTCTATTCGAAACGGGCCAAGCAACTAAAACTCGACTATAGACCACGACTTATGAGTTATTTTGGTGAAAAAATGTAGTTTGGGCTCTCAAAATCAGCCTTCATAGTTTTTTAAGAAGATATGGGCCAACTGGACTTGGAATACGTGAAACGGTATGAGGGCGATAAAAGCTAACGAAACACCGTAGGGCTAGGTTGGAGCAGCTTGGACCTAGTTCGATGCGAAATGGGCCAACGACAAAAGCTCATCGCTCTAAGCCGTGACTTACGAGTTATTTTGGTGAAAAAAGGTAGTTTGGGCTCTCAAAATTAGTCTTCATAGTTTGTCAAGAAGATACGGGCTAACTCGGAGTTGGAATACGTAAAACGATATGAGTGTGATAAAAACCGATGAAAAAAGTGTAAGGCTAGGTTTGAGTCGTTTGGACCTAGTTCTACCGAAAACGGGCTAACGACCAAAACTCATCGCTATAAGCCATGACTTATGAGTTATTTTGGTGAAAAAACGTAGTTTGGGCTCTCAAAATCTACCTTCATAGTTTGTCAAGAAGATACGGGCCAACTAGAGTTTGAATACGTGAAACGGTATGAGTGTGATAAAAACCGATGGAAAAATTATCGAGCTAGGTTTGAACCGTTTAGACCAAAGTCTATCCGAAACGGCCAACGAACCAAAACTCATAGCTATAGGCCACGACTTATGAGTTATTTTGGTGAAAAAATGTAGTTTGGGCTCTCAAAATCAGCCTTCATAGTTTTTTAAGAAGATATGGGCCAACTGGACTTGGAATACGTGAAACGGTATGAGAGCGATAAAAGCTAACGAAACACTCGTAGGGCTAGGTTGGAGCAGCTTGGACCTAGTTCGATGTGAAATGGGCCAACGACAAAAGCTCATCGCTCTAAGCCGTGACTTACGAGTTATTTTGGTGAAAAAAGGTAGTTTGGGCTCTCAAAATCGGCCTTCATAGTATGTCAAGAAGATACGGCTAACCGGAGTTGGAATACGTAAAACGATATGAGTGTGATAAAAACCGATGAAAAAAGTGTAAGGCTAGGTTTGAGTCAGTTTGGACCTAGTTCTACCGAAAACGGGCCAACGACCAAAACTCATCGCTATAAGCCATGACTTATGAGTTATTTTGGTGAAAAAACGTAGTTTGGGCTCTCAAAATCTACCTTCATAGTTTGTCAAGAAGATACGGGCCAACTAGAGTTTGAATACGTGAAACGGTATGAGTGTGATAAAAACCGATGGAAAAATTGTCGTGCTAGGTTTGAGCCGTTTAGACCTAAGTCTATCCGAAACGGGCCAAGCAACTAAAACTCATAGCTATAGGCCACGACTTATGAGTTATTTTGGTGAAAAAATGTAGTTTGGGCTCTCAAAATCAGCCTTCATAGTTTTTTAAGAAGATATGGGCCAACCGGACTTGGAATACGTGAAACGGTATGAGAGCGATAAAAGCTAACGAAACACCGTAGGGCTAGGTTGGAGCAAGCTTGGACCTAGTTCGATGTGAAATGGGCCAACGACAAAAGCTCATCGCTCTAAGCCGTGACTTACGAGTTATTTTGGTGAAAAAAGGTAGTTTGGGCTCTCAAAATCGGCCTTCATAGTTTGTCAAGAAAATACGGCTAACCGGAGTTGGAATACGTAAAACGATACGAGTGTGATAAAAACTTATGAAAAACCGTAAGGGTAGGTTTGAGTCGTTTGGACCTAGTTCTACCGAAAACGGGCCAACGACCAAAACTCATAGCTATAAGCCATGACTTATGAGTTATTTTGGTGAAAAAACGTAGTTTGGGCTCTCAAAATCCGCCTTCATAGTTTGTCAAGAAGATACGGGCCAACTAGAGTTTGAATACGTGCAACGGTATGAGTGTGATAAAAACCGATGGAAAATTATCAGGCTAGGTTTGAGTTGTTTAGACCTAGGTCTATCCGAAATGGGCCAACGAACCAAAACTCATAGCTATAAGCCACGACTTATGAGTTATTTTGGTGAAAAAATGTAGTTTGGGCCCTCAAAATCAGCTTTCATAGTTTTTTAAGAAGATATGAGCCAACCGGACTTGGAATACGTGAAACGGTATGAGAGCGATAAAAGCCGACGAAACACCGTAGGGCTCGGTTGGAGCGAGCTTGGACCTAGTTCGATGCGAAATGGGCCAACGACAAAAGATCATCGCTCTAAGCCGTGACTTACGAGTTATTTTGGCGAAAAAAGGTTGTTTCGTGTTCTAAAAATCAATCTTCATAGTTTGTCAAGAACATACGGGCTAACCGGAGTTGGATACGTGAAATGATATAAGTGTGATAAAAGCCGATGAAAAAATTTTAAGGCTAAGTTTGAGTTGTTTGGACCTAGTTCTACCGAAAACGGGCCAACGACCAAAACTCATAGCTATAAGCCATGACTTATGAGTTATTTTGTTGAAAAAATGTAGTTTGGGCTCTCAAAATGTACCTTCATAGTTTGTCAAGAAGATACGGGCCAACTAGAGTTGAAATACGTGAAACGGTATGAGTGTGATAAAACCGATGGAAAACCTGTCGAGCTAGGTTTGAGCTCGTTTGGACTCTAGTCTATCCGAAACGGGCCAAGAACCAAAACTCATAGCTATAAGCCACGACTTATGAGTTATTTTGGTGAAAAAATATAGTTTGGGCCCTCAAAATCAGCCTTCATAGTTTTTTGAGAAGATATGAGCCAACTGGACATGGAATACGTGAAACGGTATGAGAGCGATAAAAGCCGACGAAACACCGTAGGGCTAGGTTGGAACAAGCTTGGACCTAGTTCGATGCGAAATGGGCCAACGACAAAAGCTCATCGCTCTAAGCCGTGACTTATGAGTTATTTTGGTGAAAAAAGGTTGTTTGGGCTCTCAAAATCGGCCTTCATAGTTTGTCAAGAAGATACGGGCTAACCGGAGTTGGAATACGTAAAACGACATGAGTGTGATAAAAACTAATGAAAAACCGTAAGGCTAGGTTTGAGCTCGTTTGGACCTAGTTCTACCGAAGACGGCCAACGACCAAAACTCATAGCTATAAGCCATGACTTATGAGTTCTTTTGGTGAAAAAACGTAGTTTGGGCTCTCAAAATCTACCATCATAGTTTGTCAAGAAGATACGGGCCAACTAGAGTTTGAATACGTGAAACAGTATGAGTGTGATAAAACCGATGGAAAAATTGTCGAGCTAGGTTTGAGCCGTTTAGACCTAGGTCTATCCGAAATGGGCCGACTACTAAAACTCGAGCTATAGGCCACGACTTATGAGTTATTTTGGTGAAAAAATGTAGTTTGGGCTCTCAAAATCAGCCTTCATAGTTTTTTAAGAAGATATGGGCCAACTGGACTTGGAATATGTGAAACGGTATGAGAGCGATAAAAGCCGACGAAACACCGTAGGGCTAGGTTGGAGCAGCTTGGACCTAGCTCGATGTGAAATGGGCCAACGATAAAAGCTCATCGCTCTAAGCCGTGACTTACGAGTTATTTTGGTGAAAAAAGGTAGTTTGGGCTCTCAAAATAAGTCTTCATAGTTTGTCAAGAAAATACGGGCTAACTGGAGTTGGAATACGTAAAACGATATGAGTGTGATAAAAACTTATGAAAAAACCGTAAGGGTAGGTTTGAGCATGTTTGGACCTAGTTCTACCGAAAACGGGCCAACGACCAAAACTCATAGCTATAAGCCATGACTTATGAGTTATTTTGGTGAAAAAACGTAGTTTGGGCTCTCAAAATCGGCCTTCATAGTTTGTCAAGAAGATACGGGCTAACTGGAGTTGGAATACGTAAAACGATATGACTCGTGATAAAAACCGATGAAAAAACTGTAAGGCTAGGTTTGAGTCTGTTTGGACCTAGGTCTATCCGAAACGGGCCAACAACCAAAACTCATAGCTATAAGCCACGACTTATGAGTTATTTTGGTGAAAAAATATAGTTTGGGCCCTCAAAATCAGCCTTCATAGTTTTTTGAGAAGATATGAGCCAACCGGACATGGAATACGCGAAACGGTATGAGAGCGATAAAAGCTAACGAAACACCGTAGGGCTAGGTTGGAGCAAGCTTGGACCTAGTTCGATGCGAAATGGGCCAACGACAAAAGCTCATCGCTCTAAGCCGTGACTTACGAGTTATTTTGGTGAAAAAAGGTAGTTTGGGCTCTCAAAATCAGCCTTCATAGTTTGTCAAGAAGATACGGGCTAACCGGAGTTGGAATACGTAAAACGATATGAGTGTGATAAAAACCGATGAAAAAAGTGTAAGGCTAGGTTTGAGCCGTTTGGACCTAGTTCTACCGAAAACGGGCCAACGACCAAAACTCATCGCTATAAGCCATGACTTATGAGTTATTTTGGTGAAAAAACGTAGTTTGGGCTCTCAAAATCTACCTTCATAGTTTGTCAAGAAGATACGGGCCAACTAGAGTTTGAATACGTGAAACGGTATGAGTGTGATAAAAACCGATGGAAAAATTATCGAGCTAGGTTTGAACCGTTTAGACCTAAGTCTATCCGAAACGGGCCAACGAACCAAAACTCATAGCTATAGGCCACGACTTATGAGTTATTTTGGTGAAAAAATGTAGTTTGGGCTCTCAAAATCAGCCTTCATAGTTTTTTAAGAAGATATGGGCCAACTCGGACTTGGAATACGTGAAACGGTATGAGAGCGATAAAAGCTAACGAAACACTCGTAGGGCTAGGTTGGAGTAGTTTGGACCTAGTTCGATGCGAAATGGGCCAACGACAAAAGCTCATCGCTCTAAGCCGTGACTTACGAGTTATTTTGGTGAAAAAAGGTAGTTTGGGCTCTCAAAATCAGCCTTCATAGTATGTCAAGAAGATACGGCTAACTCGGAGTTGGAATACGTAAAACGATACGAGTGTGATAAAAACCGATGAAAAAAGTGTAAGGCTAGGTTTGAGTCCGTTTGGACCTAGTTCTACCGAAAACGGCCAACGACCAAAACTCATCGCTATAAGCCATGACTTATGAGTTATTTTGGTGAAAAAACGTAGTTTGGGCTCTCAAAATCCGCCTTCATAGTTTGTCAAGAAGATACGGCCAACTAGAGTTTGAATACGTGAAACGGTATGAGTGTGATAAAACCGATGGAAAATTATCAGAGCTAGGTTTGAGTTGTTTAGACCTGAGTCTATCCGAAATGGGCCAACGAACCAAAACTCATAGCTATAAGCCACGACTTATGAGTTATTTTGGTGAAAAAATGTAGTTTGGGCCCTCAAAATCAGCTTTCATAGTTTTTTAAGAAGATATGAGCCAACCGGACTTGGAATACGTGAAACGGTATGAGAGCGATAAAAGCCGACGAAACACCGTAGGGCTAGGTCGGAGCAGTCTGGACCTAGTTCGATGCGAAATGGGCCAACGACAAAAGATCATCGCTCTAAGCCGTGACTTACGAGTTATTTTGGCGAAAAAAGGTTGTTTGTGTTCTAAAAATCAATCTTCATAGTTTGTCAAGAAGATACGGCTAACCGGAGTTGGATACGTGAAATGATATAAGTGTGATAAAAGCCGATGAAAAAATTTTAAGGCTAAGTTTGAGTTGTTTGGACCTAGTTCTACCGAAAACGGGCCAACGACCAAAACTCATAGCTATAAGCCATGACTTATGAGTTATTTTGTTGAAAAAATGTAGTTTGGGCTCTCAAAATCTACCTTCATAGTTTGTCAAGAAGATACGGCCAACTAGAGTTGAAATACGTGAAACGGTATGAGTGTGATAAAACCGATGGAAAAACTGTCGAGCTAGGTTTGAGCCGTTTGGACCTAGGTCTATCCGAAACGGGCCAAGCAACCAAAACTCATAGCTATAAGCCACGACTTATGAGTTATTTTGGTGAAAAAATATAGTTTGGGCTCTCAAAATCGACCTTCATAGTTTTTTGAGAAGATATGAGCCAACCGGATATGGAATACGTGAAACGGTATGAGAGCGATAAAAGCCGACGAAACACCGTAGGGCTAGGTTGGAACAGCTTGGACCTAGTTCGATGCGAAATGGGCCAACGACAAAAGCTCATCGCTCTAAGCCGTGACTTATGAGTTATTTTGGTGAAAAAAGGTAGTTTGGGCTCTCAAAATCAGCCTTCATAGTTTGTCAAGAAGATACGGCTAACCGGAGTTGGAATACGTAAAACGACATGAGTGTGATAAAAACTAATGAAAAACCGTAAGGCTAGGTTTGAGCCGTTTGGACCTAGTTCTACCGAAGACGGCCAACGACCAAAACTCATAGCTATAAGCCATGACTTATGAGTTATTTTGGTGAAAAAATGTAGTTTGGGCTCTCAAAATCCGCCTTCATAGTTTGTCAAGAAGATACGGGCCAACTAGAGTTTGAATACGTGAAACGGTATGAGTGTGATAAAAACCGATGGAAAATTATCGAGCTAGGTTTGAGTTGTTTAGACCTAGGTCTATCCGAAATGGGCCAACGAACCAAAACTCATAGCTATAAGCCACGACTTATGAGTTATTTTGGTGAAAAAATGTAGTTTGGGCCCTCAAAATCAGCTTTCATAGTTTTTTAAGAAGATATGAGCCAACCGGAATTGGAATACGTGAAACGGTATGAGAGCGATAAAAGCCGACGAAACACCGTAGGGCTAGGTTGGAGCAGCTTGGACCTAGTTCGATGCGAAATGGGCCAACGACAAAAGATCATCGCTCTAAGCCATGACTTACGAGTTATTTTGGCGAAAAAAGGTTGTTTGTGTTCTAAAAATCAATCTTCATCGTTTGTCAAGAAGATACGGCTAACCGGAGTTGGATACGTGAAATGATATAAGTGTGATAAAAGCCGATGAAAAAATTTTAAGGCTAAGTTTGAGTTGTTTGGACCTAGTTCTACCGAAAACGGGCCAACGACCAAAACTCATAGCTATAAGCCATGACTTATGAGTTATTTTGTTGAAAAAATGTAGTTTGGGCTCTCAAAATCTACCTTCATAGTTTGTCAAGAAGATACGGGCCAACTAGAGTTGAAATACGTGAAACGGTATGAGTGTGATAAAAACCGATGGAAAACCGTCAGGCTAGGTTTGAGCTGTTTGGACCTAGGTCTATCCGAAACGGGCCAACAACCAAAACTCATAGCTATAAGCCACGACTTATGAGTTATTTTGGTGAAAAAATATAGTTTGGGCCCTCAAAATCAGCCTTTCATAGTTTTTGGAGAAGATATGAGCCAACTGGACATGGAATACGTGAAACGGTATGAGAGCGATAAAAGCCGACGAAACACCGTAGGGCTAGGTTGGAGCAAGCTTGGACCTAGTTCGATGCGAAATGGGCCAACGACCAAAACTCATAGCTATAAGCCATGACTTATGAGTTATTTTGTTGAAAAAATGTAGTTTGGGTTCTCAAAATCTACCTTCATAGTTTGTCGAAGATACGGCTAACCGGAGTTGGATACGTGAAATGATATAAGTGTGATAAAAGCCGATGAAAAAATTTTAAGGCTAAGTTTGAGTTGTTTGGACCTAGTTCTACCGAAAACGGGCCAACGACCAAAACTCATAGCTATAAGCCATGACTTAAGAGTTATTTTGTTGAAAAAATGTAGTTTGGGCTCTCAAAATCTACCTTCATAGTTTGTCAAGAAGATACGGGCCAACTAGAGTTGAAATACGTGAAACGGTATGAGTGTGATAAAAACCGATGGAAAAACTGTCGTGCTAGGTTTGAGCTGTTTGGACCTAGGTCTATCCGAAACGGGCCAAGCAACCAAAACTCATAGCTATAAGCCACGACTTATGAGTTATTTTGGTGAAAAAATATAGTTTGGGCTCTCAAAATCAGCCTTCATAGTTTTTTGAGAAGATATGAGCCAACCGGATATGGAATACGTGAAACGGTATGAGAGCGATAAAAGCCGACGAAACACCGTAGGGCTAGGTTGGAACGAGCTTGGACCTAGTTCGATGCGAAATGGGCCAACGACAAAAGCTCATCGCTCTAAGCCGTGACTTATGAGTTATTTTGGTGAAAAAAGGTAGTTTGGGCTCTCAAAATCAGCCTTCATAGTTTGTCGAGAAGATACGGCTAACCGGAGTTGGAATACGTAAAACGACATGAGTGTGATAAAAACTAATGAAAAAACCGTAAGGCTAGGTTTGAGCCGTTTGGACCTAGTTCTACCGAAGACGGCCAACGACCAAAACTCATAGCTATAAGCCATGACTTATGAGTTATTTTGGTGAAAAAACGTAGTTTGGGCTCTCAAAATCCGCCTTCATAGTTTGTCAAGAAGATACGGCCAACTAGAGTTTGAATACGTGAAACGGTATGAGTGTGATAAAAACCGATGGAAAATTATCGAGCTAGGTTTGAGTTGTTTAGACCTAGGTCTATCCGAAATGGGCCAAGAACTAAAACTCATAGCTATAAGCCACGACTTATGAGTTATTTTGGTGAAAAAATGTAGTTTGGGCCCTCAAAATCGACTTTCATAGTTTTTTAGAAGATATGAGCCAACTCGGACTTGGAATACGTGAAACGGTATGAGAGCGATAAAAGCCGACGAAACACCGTAGGGCTAGGTTGGAGCAGCTTGGACCTAGTTCGATGCGAAATGGGCCAACGACAAAAGATCATCGCTCTAAGCCATGACTTACGAGTTATTTTGGCGAAAAAAGGTTGTTTGTGTTCTAAAAATCAATCTTCATCGTTTGTCAAGAAGATACGGCTAACCGGAGTTGGATACGTGAAATGATATAAGTGTGATAAAAGCCGATGAAAAAATTTTAAGGCTAAGTTTGAGTTGTTTGGACCTAGTTCTACCGAAAACGGGCCAACGACCAAAACTCATAGCTATAAGCCATGACTTATGAGTTATTTTGTTGAAAAAATGTAGTTTGGGCTCTCAAAATCTACCTTCATAGTTTGTCAAGAAGATACGGCCAACTAGAGTTGAAATACGTGAAACGGTATGAGTGTGATAAAAACCGATGGAAAACCGTCATGCTAGGTTTGAGCCGTTTGGACCTAGGTCTATCCGAAACGGCCAACAACCAAAACTCATAGCTATAAGCCACGACTTATGAGTTATTTTGGTGAAAAAATATAGTTTGGGCCCTCAAAATCGCCTTTCATAGTTTTTTGAGAAGATATGAGCCAACCGGACATGGAATACGTGAAACGGTATGAGAGCGATAAAAGCCGACGAAACACCGTAGGGCTAGGTTGGAGCAGCTTGGACCTAGTTCGATGCGAAATGGGCCAACGACAAAAGCTCATCGCTCTAAGCCGTGACTTATGAGTTATTTTGGTGAAAAAAGGTAGTTTGGGCTCTCAAAATCGGCCTTCATAGTTTGTCAAGAAGATACGGCTAACCGGAGTTGGAATACGTAAAACGACATGAGTGTGATAAAAACTAATGAAAAACCGTAAGGCTAGGTTTGAGCCGTTTGGACCTAGTTCTACCGAAGACGGCCAACGACCAAAACTCATAGCTATAAGCCATGACTTATGAGTTCTTTTGGTGAAAAAACGTAGATCGGGCTATCAAAATCTACCTTCATAGTTTGTCAAGAAGATACGGCCAACTAGAGTTTGAATACGTGAAACAAGTATGAGTGTGATAAAAACCGATGGAAAAATTGTCGGCTAGGTTTGAGCCGTTTAGACCTAGGTCTATCCGAAACGGCCAAGCAACTAAAACTCACGCTATAGACCACGACTTATGAGTTATTTTGGTGAAAAAATGTAGTTTGGGCTCTCAAAATCAGCCTTCATAGTTTTTTAAGAAGATATGGGCCAACCG
The DNA here is from genome assembly GCA_963924115.1 of Dovyalis caffra. Classification (NCBI taxonomy): domain Eukaryota; kingdom Viridiplantae; phylum Streptophyta; class Magnoliopsida; order Malpighiales; family Salicaceae; genus Dovyalis; species Dovyalis caffra. Next base: position 89,664 of record CAWUPB010000407.1, read on the forward strand.
GACTTGGAATACGTGAAACGGTATGAGAGCGATAAAAGCTAACGAAACACCGTAGGGCTAGGTTGGAGCAAGCTTGGACCTAGTTCGATGCGAAATGGGCCAACGACAAAAGATCATCGCTCTAAGCCGTGACTTACGAGTTATTTTGGCGAAAAAAGGTTGTTTGTGTTCTAAAAATCAGCCTTCATAGTTTGTCAAGAAGATACGGCTAACCGGAGTTGGATACGTGAAATGATATAAGTGTGATAAAAGCCGATGAAAAAATTTTAAGGCTAAGTTTGAGTTGTTTGGACCTAGTTCTACCGAAAACGGGCCAACGACTAAAACTCATAGCTATAAGCCATGACTTATGAGTTATTTTGTTGAAAAAATGTAGTTTGGGCTCTCAAAATCCGCCTTCATAGTTTGTCAAGAAGATACGGCCAACTAGAGTTTGAATACGTGAAATGGTATGAGTGTGATAAAAACCGATGGAAAATTATCGAGCTAGGTTTGAGTTGTTTAGACCTAGGTCTATCCGAAACGGCCAACGAACCAAAACTCATAGCTATAAGCCACGACTTATGAGTTATTTTGGTGAAAAAATGTAGTTTGGGCCCTCAAAATCGACTTTCATAGTTTTTTAAGAAGATATGAGCCAACCGGACTTGGAATACGTGAAACGGTATGAGAGTGATAAAAGCCGACGAAACACCGTAGGGCTAGGTCGGAGCAGCTTGGACCTAGTTCGATGCGAAATGGGCCAACGACAAAAGCTCATCGCTCTAAGCCGTGACTTACGAGTTATTTTGGCGAAAAAAGGTTGTTTGTGTTCTAAAAATCAGCCTTCATAGTTTGTCGAAGATACGGACTAACCGGAGTTGGATACGTGAAATGATATAAGTGTGATAAAAGCCGATGAAAAAATTTTAAGGCTAAGTTTGAGTTGTTTGGACCTAGTTCTACCGAAAACGGGCCAACGACCAAAACTCATAGCTATAAGCCATGACTTATGAGTTATTTTGTTGAAAAAATGTAGTTTGGGCTCTCAAAATCTACCTTCATAGTTTGTCAAGAAGATACGGCTAACCGGAGTTGGATACGTGAAATGATATAAGTGTGATAAAAGCCGATGAAAAAATTTTAAGGCTAAGTTTGAGTTGTTTGGACCTAGTTCTACCGAAAACGGGCCAACGACCAAAACTCATAGCTATAAGCCATGACTTATGAGTTCTTTTGGTGAAAAAACGTAGTTTGGGCTCTCAAAATCTACCTTCATAGTTTGTCGAGAAGATACGGCTAACCGGAGTTGGATACGTGAAATGATATAAGTGTGATAAAAGCCGATGAAAAAATTTTAAGGCTAAGTTTGAGTTGTTTGGACCTAGTTCTACCGAAAACGGGCCAACGACCAAAACTCATAGCTATAAGCCATGACTTATGAGTTATTTTGTTGAAAAAATGTAGTTTGGGCTCTCAAAATCTACCTTCATAGTTTGTGAAGAAGATACGGCCAACTAGAGTTGAAATACGTGAAACGGTATGAGTGTGATAAAACCGATGGAAAAAATGTCGAGCTAGGTTTGAGTCTGTTTGGACCCAGGTCTATCCGAAACGGCCAACAACCAAAACTCATAGCTATAAGCCACGACTTATGAGTTATTTTGGTGAAAAAATATAGTTTGGGCCCTCAAAATCAGCCTTCATAGTTTTTTGAGAAGATATGAGCCAACCGGACATGGAATACGTGAAACGGTATGAGAGCGATAAAAGCCGACGAAACACCGTAGGGCTAGGTTGGAGCAGCTTGGACCTAGTTCGATGCGAAATGGGCCAACGACAAAAGCTCATCGCTCTAAGCCGTGACTTATGAGTTATTTTGGTGAAAAAAGGTAGTTTGGGCTCTCAAAATCAGCCTTCATAGTTTGTCAAGAAGATACGGCTAACTCGGAGTTGGAATACGTAAAACGACATGAGTGTGATAAAAACTAATGAAAAACTCGTAAGGCTAGGTTCGAGCCGTTTGGACCTAGTTCTACCGAAGACGGCCAACGACCAAAACTCATAGCTATAAGCCATGACTTATGAGTTCTTTTGGTGAAAAAACGTAGTTTGGGCTCTCAAAATCTACCTTCATAGTTTGTCAAGAAGATACGAGCCAACTAGAGTTTGAATACGTGAAACAAGTATGAGTGTGATAAAAACCGATGGAAAAATTGTCGTGCTAGGTTTGAGTCGTTTAGACCTAGGTCTATCCGAAATGGGCCAAGCAACTAAAACTCAGCTATAAGCCACGACTTATGAGTTATTTTGGTGAAAAAATGTAGTTCGGGCTCTCAAAATCAGCCTTCATAGTTTTTTAGAAGATATGGGCCAACCGGACTTGGAATACGTGAAACGGTATGAGAGCGATAAAAGCTAACGAAACACCGTAGGGCTAGGTCGGAGCAGCTTGGACCTAGTTCGATGCGAAATGGGCCAACGACAAAAGCTCATCGCTCTAAGCCGTCACTTACGAGTTATTTTGGCGAAAAAAGGTTGTTTGTGTTCTAAAAATCAGCCTTCATAGTTTGTCGAAGATACGGCTAACCGGAGTTGGATACGTGAAATGATATAAGTGTGATAAAAGCCGATGAAAAAATTTTAAGGCTAAGTTTGAGTTGTTTGGACCTAGTTCTACCGAAAACGAGCCAACGACCAAAACTCATAGCTATAAGCCATGACTTATGAGTTATTTTGTTGAAAAAATGTAGTTTGGGCTCTCAAAATCCGCCTTCATAGTTTGTCAAGAAGATACGGCCAACTAGAGTTTGAATACGTGAAATGGTATGAGTGTGATAAAACCGATGGAAAATTATCGAGCTAGGTTTGAGTTGTTTAGACCTAGGTCTATCCGAAACGGCCAAGCAACCAAAACTCATAGCTATAAGCCACGACTTATGAGTTATTTTGGTGAAAAAATGTAGTTTGGGCCCTCAAAATCAGCTTTCATAGTTTTTTGAGAAGATATGAGCCAACCGGACTTGGAATACGTGAAACGGTATGAGAGCGATAAAAGCCGACGAAACACCGTAGGGCTAGGTTGGAGCAAGCTTGGACCTAGTTCGATGCGAAATGGGCCAACGACCAAAACTCATAGCTATAAGCCATGACTTATGAGTTATTTTGTTGAAAAAATGTAGTTTGGGCTCTCAAAATCTACCTTCATAGTTTGTCGTTAAGATACGGCTAACCGGAGTTGGATACGTGAAATGATATAAGTGTGATAAAAGCCGATGAAAAAATTTTAAGGCTAAGTTTGAGTTGTTTGGACCTAGTTCTACCGAAAACGGGCCAACGACCAAAACTCATAGCTATAAGCCATGACTTATGAGTTATTTTGTTGAAAAAATGTAGTTTGGGCTCTCAAAATCTACCTTCATAGTTTGTGAAGAAGATACGGCCAACTAGAGTTGAAATACGTGAAACGGTATGAGTGTGATAAAAACCGATGGAAAAAATGTCAAGCTAGGTTTGAGCCGTTTGGACCTAGGTCTATCCGAAACGGGCCAACAACCAAAACTCATAGCTATAAGCCACGACTTATGAGTTATTTTGGTGAAAAAATATAGTTCGGGCCCTCAAAATCAGCCTTCATAGTTTTTTGAGAAGATATGAGCCAACCGGACATGGAATACGTGAAACGGTATGAGAGTGATAAAAGCCGACGAAACACCGTAGGGCTAGGTTGGAGCAGCTTGGACCTAGTTCGATGCGAAATGGGCCAACGACAAAAGCTCATCGCTCTAAGCCGTGACTTATGAGTTATTTTGGTGAAAAAAGGTAGTTTGGGCTCTCAAAATCGGCCTTCATAGTTTGTCAAGAAGATACGGCTAACCGGAGTTGGAATACGTAAAACGACATGAGTGTGATAAAAACTAATGAAAAACCGTAAGGCTAGGTTTGAGCCGTTTGGACCTAGTTCTACCGAAGACGGCCAACGACCAAAACTCATAGCTATAAGCCATGACTTATGAGTTCTTTTGGTGAAAAAACGTAGTTTGGGCTCTCAAAATCTACCTTCATAGTTTGTCAAGAAGATACGGCCAACTAGAGTTTGAATACGTGAAACAAGATGAGTGTGATAAAAACCGATGGAAAAATTGTCGGCTAGGTTTGAGTCGTTTAGACCTAGGTCTATCCGAAACGGGCCAAGAACTAAAACTCAGCTATAGGCCACGACTTATGAGTTATTTTGGTGAAAAAATGTAGTTTGGGCTCTCAAAATCAGCCTTCATAGTTTTTTAAGAAGATATGGGCCAACCGGACTTGGAATACGTGAAACGGTATGAGAGCGATAAAAGCTAACGAAACACCGTAGGGCTAGGTCGGAGCAAGCTTGGACCTAGTTCGATGCGAAATGGGCCAACGACAAAAGCTCATCGCTCTAAGCCGTCACTTACGAGTTATTTTGGCGAAAAAAGGTTGTTTGTGTTCTAAAAATCAGCCTTCATAGTTTGTCAAGAAGATACGGCTAACCGGAGTTGGATACGTGAAATGATATAAGTGTGATAAAAGCCGATGAAAAAATTTTAAGGCTAAGTTTGAGTTGTTTGGACCTAGTTCTACCGAAAACGGGCCAACGACCAAAACTCATAGCTATAAGCCATGACTTATGAGTTATTTTAATGAAAAAATGTAGTTTGGGCTCTCAAAATCCGCCTTCATAGTTTGTCAAGAAGATACGGCCAACTAGAGTTTGAATACGTGAAATGGTATGAGTGTGATAAAAACCGATGGAAAATTATCGAGCTAGGTTTGAGTTGTTTAGACCTAGGTCTATCCGAAACGGCCAAGAACCAAAACTCATAGCTATAAGCCACGACTTATGAGTTATTTTGGTGAAAAAATGTAGTTTGGGCCCTCAAAATCAGCTTTCATAGTTTTTTAAGAAGATATGAGCCAACTCGGACTTGGAATACGTGAAACGGTATGAGAGCGATAAAAGCCGACGAAACACCGTAGGGCTAGGTTGGAGCAGCTTGGACCTAGTTCGATGCGAAATGGGCCAACGACCAAAACTCATAGCTATAAGCCATGACTTATGAGTTATTTTGTTGAAAAAATGTAGTTTGGGCTCTCAAAATCTACCTTCATAGTTTGTCAAGAAGATACGGGCTAACCGGAGTTGGATACGTGAAATGATATAAGTGTGATAAAAGCCGATGAAAAAATTTTAAGGCTAAGTTTTAGTTGTTTGGACCTAGTTCTACCGAAAACGGGCCAACGACCAAAACTCATAGCTATAAGCCATGACTTATGAGTTATTTTGTTGAAAAAATGTAGTTTGGGCTCTCAAAATCTACCTTCATAGTTTGTGAACAAGATACGGGCCAACTAGAGTTGAAATACGTGAAACGGTATGAGTGTGATAAAACCGATGGAAAAACCGTCGGCTAGGTTTGAGTCGTTTGGACCTGAGTCTATCCGAAACGGCCAACAACCAAAACTCATAGCTATAAGCCACGACTTATGAGTTATTTTGGTGAAAAAATATAGTTTGGGCCCTCAAAATCAGCCTTCATAGTTTTTTGAGAAGATATGAGCCAACTGGACATGGAATACGTGAAACGGTATGAGAGCGATAAAAGCCGACGAAACACTCGTAGGGCTAGGTTGGAGCAGCTTAGACCTAGTTCGATGCGAAATGGGCCAACGACAAAAGCTCATTGCTCTAAGCCGTGACTTATGAGTTATTTTGGTGAAAAAAGGTAGTTTGGGCTCTCAAAATCGGCCTTCATAGTTTGTCAGAAGATACGGGCTAACCGGAGTTGGAATACGTAAAACGACATGAGTGTGATAAAAACTAATGAAAAACCGTAAGGCTAAGTTTGAGTTGTTTGGACCTAGTTCTACCGAAAACGGGCCAACGACCAAAACTCATAGCTATAAGCCATGACTTATGAGTTATTTTGTTGAAAAAATGTAGTTTGGGCTCTCAAAATCTACCTTCATAGTTTGTCGTTAAGATACGGCTAATCGGAGTTGGATACGTGAAATGATATAAGTGTGATAAAAGCCGATGAAAAAATTTTAAGGCTAAGTTTGAGTTGTTTGGACCTAGTTCTACCGAAAACGGGCCAACGACCAAAACTCATAGATATAAGCCATGACTTATGAGTTATTTTGTTGAAAAAATGTAGTTTGGGCTCTCAAAATCTACCTTCATAGTTTGTGAACAAGATACGGCCAACTAGAGTTGAAATACGTGAAACGGTATGAGTGTGATAAAAACCGATGGAAAAACTGTCGAGCTAGGTTTGAGCCGTTTGGACCTAGGTCTATCCGAAACGGGCCAACAACCAAAACTCATAGCTATAAGCCACGACTTATGAGTTATTTTGGTGAAAAAATATAGTTTGGGCCCTCAAAATCAGCCTTCATAGTTTTTCGAGAAGATATGAGCCAACCGGACATGGAATACGTGAAACGGTATGAGAGCGATAAAAGCCGACGAAACACCGTAGGGCTAGGTTGGATCGAGCTTGGACCTAGTTCGATGCGAAATGGGCCAACGACAAAAGCTCATCGCTCTAAGCCGTGACTTATGAGTTATTTTGGTGAAAAAAGGTAGTTTGGGCTCTCAAAATCGCCTTCATAGTTTGTCAAGAAGATACGGCTAACCGGAGTTGGAATACGTAAAACGACATGAGTGTGATAAAAACTAATGAAAAACCGTAAGGCTAGGTTTGAGCCGTTTGGACCTAGTTCTACCGAAGACGGCCAACGACCAAAACTCATAGCTATAAGCCATGACTTATGAGTTCTTTTGGTGAAAAAACGTAGTTTGGGCTCTCAAAATCTACCTTCATAGTTTGTCAAGAAGATACGGCCAACTAGAGTTTGAATACGTGAAACAAGTATGAGTGTGATAAAAACCGATGGAAAAATTGTCGGCTAGGTTTGAGCCGTTTAGACCTAGGTCTATCCGAAACGGGCCAAGCAACTAAAACTCAGCTATAGGCCACGACTTATGAGTTATTTTGGTGAAAAAATGTAGTTTGGGCTCTCAAAATCAGCCTTCATAGTTTTTTAAGAAGATATGGGCCAACTGGACTTGGAATACGTGAAACGGTATGAGAGCGATAAAAGCTAACGAAACACCGTAGGGCTAGGTTGGAGCAGCTTGGACCTAGTTCGATGCGAAATGGGCCAACGACAAAAGCTCATCGCTCTAAGCCGTGACTTACGAGTTATTTTGGCGAAAAAAGGTTGTTTGTGTTCTAAAAATCAGCCTTCATAGTTTGTCGTTAAGATACGGCTAACCGGAGTTGGATACGTGAAATGATATAAGTGTGATAAAAGCCGATGAAAAAATTTTAAGGCTAAGTTTGAGTTGTTTGGACCTAGTTCTACCGAAAACGGGCCAACGACCAAAACTCATAGCTATAAGCCATGACTTATGAGTTATTTTGTTGAAAAAATGTAGTTTGGGCTCTTAAAATCCGCCTTCATAGTTTGTCAAGAAGATACGGCCAACTAGAGTTTGAATACGTGAAATGGTATGAGTGTGATAAAAACCGATGGAAAATTATCAGGCTAGGTTTGAGTTGTTTAGACCTAGGTCTATCCGAAACGGCCAAGAACCAAAACTCATAGCTATAAGCCACGACTTATGAGTTATTTTGGTGAAAAAATGTAGTTCGGGCCCTCAAAATCGCCTTTCATAGTTTTTTAAGAAGATATGAGCCAACCGGACTTGGAATACGTGAAACGGTATGAGAGCGATAAAAGCCGACGAAACACCGTAGGGCTAGGTTGGAGCAAGCTTGGACCTAGTTCGATGCGAAATGGGCCAACGACAAAAGCTCATCGCTCTAAGCCGTGACTTACGAGTTATTTTGGCGAAAAAAGGTTGTTTGTGTTCTAAAAATCAGCCTTCATAGTTTGTCGAAGATACGGACTAACCGGAGTTGGATACGTGAAATGATATAAGTGTGATAAAAGCCGATGAAAAAATTTTAAGGCTAAGTTTGAGTTGTTTGGACCTAGTTCTACCGAAAACGGGCCAACGACCAAAACTCATAGCTATAAGCCATGACTTATGAGTTATTTTGTTGAAAAAATGTAGTTTGGGCTCTCAAAATCTACCTTCATAGTTTGTCAAGAAGATACGGCTAACCGGAGTTGGATACGTGAAATGATATAAGTGTGATAAAAGCCGATGAAAAAATTTTAAGGCTAAGTTTGAGTTGTTTGGACCTAGTTCTACCGAAAACGGGCCAACGACCAAAACTCATAGCTATAAGCCATGACTTATGAGTTATTTTGTTGAAAAAATGTAGTTTGGGCTCTCAAAATCTACCTTCATAGTTTGTGAACAAGATACGGGCCAACTAGAGTTGAAATACGTGAAACGGTATGAGTGTGATAAAAACCGATGGCAAACCGTCGTGCTAGGTTTGAGCCGTTTGGACCCAGGTCTATCCGAAACGGGCCAACAACCAAAACTCATAGCTATAAGCCACGACTTATGAGTTATTTTGGTGAAAAAATATAGTTTGGGCCCTCAAAATCAGCCTTCATAGTTTTTTGAGAAGATATGAGCCAACCGGACATGGAATACGTGAAACGGTATGAGAGCGATAAAAGCCGACGAAACACCGTAGGGCTAGGTTGGAGCAGCTTGGACCTAGTTCGATGCGAAATGGGCCAACGACAAAAGCTCATCGCTCTAAGCCGTGACTTATGAGTTATTTTGGTGAAAAAAGGTAGTTTGGGCTCTCAAAATCAGCCTTCATAGATAGTTTGTCAAGAAGATACGGCTAACCGGAGTTGGAATACGTAAAACGACATGAGTGTGATAAAAACTAATGAAAAACCGTAAGGCTAGGTTTGAGCCGTTTGGACCTAGTTCTACCGAAGACGGCCAACGACCAAAACTCATAGCTATAAGCCATGACTTATGAGTTCTTTTGGTGAAAAAACGTAGTTTGGGCTCTCAAAATCTACCTTCATAGTTTGTCAAGAAGATACGGCCAACTAGAGTTTGAATACGTGAAACAAGATGAGTGTGATAAAAACCGATGGAAAAATTGTCAGCTAGGTTTGAGCCGTTTAGACCTAGGTCTATCCGAAACGGCCAAGAACTAAAACTCACGCTATAGGCCACGACTTATGAGTTATTTTGGTGAAAAAATGTAGTTTGGGCTCTCAAAATCAGCCTTCATAGTTTTTTAAGAAGATATGGGCCAACTGGACTTGGAATACGTGAAACGGTATGAGAGCGATAAAAGCTAACGAAACACCGTAGGGCTAGGTCGGAGCAAGCTTGGACCTAGTTCGATGCGAAATGGGCCAACGACAAAAGATCATCGCTCTAAGCCGTGACTTACGAGTTATTTTGGCGAAAAAAGGTTGTTTGTGTTCTAAAAATCAGCCTTCATAGTTTGTCGTTAAGATACGGCTAACCGGAGTTGGATACGTGAAATGATATAAGTGTGATAAAAGCCGATGAAAAAATTTTAAGGCTAAGTTTGAGTTGTTTGGACCTAGTTCTACCGAAAACGGGCCAACGACCAAAACTCATAGCTATAAGCCATGACTTATGAGTTATTTTGTTGAAAAAATGTAGTTTGGGCTCTCAAAATCCGCCTGCATAGTTTGTCAAGAAGATACGGCCAACTAGAGTTTGAATACGTGAAATGGTATGAGTGTGATAAAAACCGATGGAAAATTATCGAGCTAGGTTTGAGTTGTTTAGACCTAGTCTATCCGAAACGGCCAAGCAACCAAAACTCATAGCTATAAGCCACGACTTATGAGTTATTTTGGTGAAAAAATGTAGTTTGGGCCCTCAAAATCGCCTTTCATAGTTTTTTAAGAAGATATGAGCCAACCGGACTTGGAATACGTGAAACGGTATGAGAGCGATAAAAGCCGACGAAACACCGTAGGGCTAGGTTGGAGCAAGCTTGGACCTAGTTCGATGCGAAATGGGCCAACGACCAAAACTCATAGCTATAAGCCATGACTTACGAGTTATTTTGTTGAAAAAATGTAGTTTGGGCTCTCAAAATCTACCTTCATAGTTTGTCGTTAAGATACGGCTAACCGGAGTTGGATACGTGAAATGATATAAGTGTGATAAAAGCCGATGAAAAAATTTTAAGGCTAAGTTTGAGTTGTTTGGACCTAGTTCTACCGAAAACGGGCCAACGACCAAAACTCATAGCTATAAGCCATGACTTATGAGTTATTTTGTTGAAAAAATGTAGTTTGGGCTCTCAAAATCTACCTTCATAGTTTGTGAAGAAGATACGGCCAACTAGAGTTGAAATACGTGAAACGGTATGAGTGTGATAAAAACCGATGGAAAAAATGTCACGCTAGGTTTGAGCCGTTTGGACCTAGGTCTATCCGAAACGGCCAACAACCAAAACTCATAGCTATAAGCCACGACTTATGAGTTATTTTGGTGAAAAAATATAGTTCGGGCCCTCAAAATCGACCTTCATAGTTTTTTGAGAAGATATGAGCCAACCGGACATGGAATACGTGAAACGGTATGAGAGCGATAAAAGCCGACGAAACACCGTAGGGCTAGGTTGGAGCAGCTTGGACCTAGTTCGATGCGAAATGGGCCAACGACAAAAGCTCATCGCTCTAAGCCGTGACTTATGAGTTATTTTGGTGAAAAAAGGTAGTTTGGGCTCTCAAAATCAGCCTTCATAGTTTGTCAAGAAGATACGGCTAACCGGAGTTGGAATACGTAAAACGACATGAGTGTGATAAAAACTAATGAAAAACCGTAAGGCTAGGTTTGAGCCGTTTGGACCTAGTTCTACCGAAGACGGCCAACGACCAAAACTCATAGCTATAAGCCATGACTTATGAGTTCTTTTGGTGAAAAAACGTAGTTTGGGCTCTCAAAATCTACCTTCATAGTTTGTCAAGAAGATACGGCCAACTAGAGTTTGAATACGTGAAACAAGTATGAGTGTGATAAAAACCGATGGAAAAATTGTCGGCTAGGTTTGAGCCGTTTAGACCTAGGTCTATCCGAAACGGCCAACGAACTAAAACTCAGACTATAGGCCACGACTTATGAGTTATTTTGGTGAAAAAATGTAGTTTGGGCTCTCAAAATCAGCCTTCATAGTTTTTTAAGAAGATATGGGCCAACTGGACTTGGAATACGTGAAACGGTATGAGAGCGATAAAAGCTAACGAAACACCGTAGGGCTAGGTCGGAGCAGCTTGGACCTAGTTCGATGCGAAATGGGCCAACGACAAAAGCTCATCGCTCTAAGCCGTGACTTACGAGTTATTTTGGCGAAAAAAGGTTGTTTGTGTTCTAAAAATCAGCCTTCATAGTTTGTCGAAGATACGGCTAACCGGAGTTGGATACGTGAAATGATATAAGTGTGATAAAAGCCGATGAAAAAATTTTAAGGCTAAGTTTGAGTTGTTTGGACCTAGTTCTACCGAAAACGGGCCAACGACCAAAACTCATAGCTATAAGCCATGACTTATGAGTTATTTTGTTGAAAAAATGTAGTTTGGGCTCTCAAAATCCGCCTTCGTAGTTTGTCAAGAAGATACGGCCAACTAGAGTTTGAATACGTGAAATGGTATGAGTGTGATAAAACCGATGGAAAATTATCGAGCTAGGTTTGAGTTGTTTAGACCTAGGTCTATCCGAAACGGCCAAGAACCAAAACTCATAGCTATAAGCCACGACTTATGAGTTATTTTGGTGAAAAAATGTAGTTTGGGCCCTCAAAATCAGCTTTCATAGTTTTTTAAGAAGATATGAGCCAACCGGACTTGGAATACGTGAAACGGTATGAGAGCGATAAAAGCCGACGAAACACCGTAGGGCTAGGTTGGAGCAGCTTGGACCTAGTTCGATGCGAAATGGGCCAACGACAAAAGCTCATCGCTCTAAGCCGTGACTTACGAGTTATTTTGGCGAAAAAAGGTTGTTTGTGTTCTAAAAATCAGCCTTCATAGTTTGTCAAGAAGATACGGACTAACCGGAGTTGGATACGTGAAATGATATAAGTGTGATAAAAGCCGATGAAAAAATTTTAAGGCTAAGTTTGAGTTGTTTGGACCTAGTTCTACCGAAAACGGGCCAACGACCAAAACTCATAGCTATAAGCCATGACTTATGAGTTATTTTGTTGAAAAAATGTAGTTTGGGCTCTCAAAATCTACCTTCATAGTTTGTCGAGAAGATACGGCTAACCGGAGTTGGATACGTGAAATGATATAAGTGTGATAAAAGCCGATGAAAAAATTTTAAGGCTAAGTTTGAGTTGTTTGGACCTAGTTCTACCGAAAACGGGCCAACGACCAAAACTCATAGCTATAAGCCATGACTTATGAGTTATTTTGTTGAAAAAATGTAGTTTGGGCTCTCAAAATCTACCTTCATAGTTTGTGAACAAGATACGGGCCAACTAGAGTTGAAATACGTGAAACGGTATGAGTGTGATAAAAACCGATGGCAAACCGTCGTGCTAGGTTTGAGCCGTTTGGACCTAGGTCTATCCGAAACGGCCAACAACCAAAACTCATAGCTATAAGCCACGACTTATGAGTTATTTTGGTGAAAAAATATAGTTTGGGCCCTCAAAATCAGCCTTCATAGTTTTTTGAGAAGATATGAGCCAACGGGACATGGAATACGTGAAACGGTATGAGAGCGATAAAAGCCGACGAAACACCGTAGGGCTAGGTTGGAGCAAGCTTGGACCTAGTTCGATGCGAAATGGGCCAACGACAAAAGCTCATCGCTCTAAGCCGTGACTTATGAGTTATTTTGGTGAAAAAAGGTAGTTTGGGCTCTCAAAATCAGCCTTCATAGCATAGTTTGTCAAGAAGATACGGCTAACCGGAGTTGGAATACGTAAAACGACATGAGTGTGATAAAAACTAATGAAAAACCGTAAGGCTAGGTTTGAGTCGTTTGGACCTAGTTCTACCGAAGACGGCCAACGACCAAAACTCATAGCTATAAGCCATGACTTATGAGTTCTTTTGGTGAAAAAACGTAGTTTGGGCTCTCAAAATCTACCTTCATAGTTTGTCAAGAAGATACGGCCAACTAGAGTTTGAATACGTGAAACAAGTATGAGTGTGATAAAAACCGATGGAAAAATTGTCGGCTAGGTTTGAGCCGTTTAGACCTAGGTCTATCCGAAACGGGCCAAGAACTAAAACTCGACTATAGGCCACGACTTATGAGTTATTTTGGTGAAAAAATATAGTTTGGGCTCTCAAAATCAGCCTTCATAGTTTTTTAAGAAGATATGGGCCAACTCGGACTTGGAATACGTGAAACGGTATGAGAGCGATAAAAGCTAACGAAACACCGTAGGGCTAGGTTGGAGCAGCTTGGACCTAGTTCGATGCGAAATGGGCCAACGACAAAAGATCATCGCTCTAAGCCGTGACTTACGAGTTATTTTGGCGAAAAAAGGTTGTTTGTGTTCTAAAAATCAGCCTTCATAGTTTGTCGATAAGATACGGCTAACCGGAGTTGGATACGTGAAATGATATAAGTGTGATAAAAGCCGATGAAAAAATTTTAAGGCTAAGTTTGAGTTGTTTGGACCTAGTTCTACCGAAAATGGGTCAACGACCAAAACTCATAGCTATGAGCCATGACTTATGAGTTATTTTGTTGAAAAAAACGTAGTTTGGATCGTCAAAATCTTTATTCATACTTTTTCAAGAAGATAAGAGCCAACTAGAGTTGGAATACTTGAAACGGTATGAGTGTGATAAAAACCGATGGCAAAATTGTTAGGCTAGGTTTGAGCCGTTTGGACCTAAGTCTATCCGAAACGGCCAACAACCAAAACTCATAGCTATAAGCCACGACTTATGAGTTATTTTGGTGAAAAAATATCGTTTGGGCCCTCAAAATCAGCATTCATGGTTTTTTAAGAAGATATGGGCCAACTGGACTTGGAATACGTGAAACGGTAAGAGAGCGATAAAAACCGACGAAACACCGTAGGGCTAGTTTGGAGCAGCTTGGACCTAGTTCGATGCGAAACGGGTCAACGACAAAAGCTCATCGCTCCAAGCCGTGACTTACGAGTTATTTTCGTGAAAAAAGGTTGTTTGTGTTCTCAAAATCGCCTTCATAGTTTGTCACGAAGATACGGGCCAACCGGAGTTTGAATACGTGAAACGGTATGAGTTTGATATAAACCGATGGAAAATTGTCGAGCTAGGTTTGAGCCGTTTAGACCTAGGTCTATCCGAAACGGCCAAGCAACCAAAACTCATAGCTATAAGCCACGAATTATGAGTTATTTTGGTGAAAAAATGTAGTTTGGGCCCTCAAAATCAGCCTTCATAGTTTTTTAAGAAGATATGAGCCAACTCGGACTTGGAATACGTAAAACGGTATGAGAGCGATAAAAGCCGACGAAACACCGTAGGGCTAGGTCGGAGCAGCTTGGACCTAGTTCGATGCGAAATGGGCCGACGACAAAACCTCATCGCTCTAAGCCGTGACTTACGAGTTATTTTGGCGAAAAAAGGTTGTTTGTGTTCTAAAAATCAGCCTTCATAGTTTGTCAAGAAGATACGGCTAACCGGAGTCGGAATGCGTAAAACGATACGAGTGTGATAAAAACCGATGAAAAAAGTGTAAGGCTAGGTTTGAGCCGTTTGGACCTAGTTCTACCGAAAACGGGCCAACGACCAAAACTCATAGCTATAAGCCATGACTTATGAGTTATTTTGTTGAAAAAATGTAGTTTGGGCTCTCAAAATCTACCTTCATAGTTTGTCAAGAAGATACGGCCAACTAGAGTTGGAATACGTGAAACGGTATGAGTGTGATAAAAACCGATGGAAAAATTGTCGGCTAGGTTTGAGCCGTTTAGACCTAGGTCTATCCGAAACGGGCCAAGCAACTAAAACTCATAGCTATAGGCCACGACTTATGAGTTATTTTGGTGAAAAAATGTAGTTTGGGCTCTCAAAATCAGCCTTCATAGTTTTTTAAGAAGATATGGGCCAACTCGGACTTGGAATACGTGAAACGGTATGAGAGCGATAAAAGCTAACGAAACACCGTAGGGCTAGGTTGGAGCAGCTTGGACCTAGTTCGATGCGAAATGGGCCAACGACAAAAGCTCATCGCTCTAAGCCGTGACTTACGAGTTATTTTGGCGAAAAAAGGTTGTTTGTGTTCTCAAAATCAGCCTTCATAGTTTGTCATGAAGATACGGCTAACCGGAGTTGGATACGTGAAATGATATAAGTGTGATAAAAGCCGATGAAAAAATTTTAAGGCTAAGTTTGAGTTGTTTGGACCTAGTTCTACCGAAAACGGGCCAACGACCAAAACTCATAGCTATAAGCCATGACTTATGAGTTATTTTGTTGAAAAAATGTAGTTTGGGCTCTCAAAATCTGCCTTCGTAGTTTGTCAAGAAGATACGGCCAACTAGAGTTTGAATACGTGAAATGGTATGAGTGTGATAAAAACCGATGGAAAATTATCGAGCTAGGTTTGAGTTGTTTAGACCTAGGTCTATCCGAAACGGGCCAAGCAACCAAAACTCATAGCTATAAGCCACGACTTATGAGTTATTTTGGTGAAAAAATGTAGTTTGGGCCCTCAAAATCGCCTTTCATAGTTTTTTAAGAAGATATGAGCCAACTGGACTTGGAATACGTGAAACGGTATGAGAGCGATAAAAGCCGACGAAACACCGTAGGGCTAGGTTGGAGCAAGCTTGGACCTAGTTCGATGCGAAATGGGCCAACGACAAAAGCTCATCGCTCTAAGCCGTGACTTACGAGTTATTTTGGCGAAAAAAGGTTGTTTGTGTTCTAAAAATCAGCCTTCATAGTTTGTCGTTAAGATACGGCTAACCGGAGTTGGATACGTGAAATGATATAAGTGTGATAAAAGCCGATGAAAAAATTTTAAGGCTAAGTTTGAGTTGTTTGGACCTAGTTCTACCGAAAACGGGCCAACGACCAAAACTCATAGCTATAAGCCATGACTTATGAGTTATTTTGTTGAAAAAATGTAGTTTGGGCTCTCAAAATCTACCTTCATAGTTTGTCAAGAAGATACGGGCCAACTAGAGTTGGAATACGTGAAACTGGTATGAGTGTGATAAAAACCGATGGAAAACCGTCGAGCTAGGTTTGAGCCGTTTGGACTCCAGTCTATCCGAAACGGGCCAACAACCAAAACTCATAGCTATAAGCCACGACTTATGAGTTATTTTGGTGAAAAAATATAGTTTGGGCCCTCAAAATCAGCCTTCATAGTTTTTTAAGAAGATATGAGCCAACTGGACATGGAATACGTGAAACGGTATGAGAGCGATAAAAGCCGACGAAACACCGTAGGGCTAGGTTGGAGCAGCTTGGACCTAATTCGATGCGAAATTTGCCAACGACAAAAGCTCATCGCTCTAAGCCGTGACTTATGAGTTATTTTGGTGAAAAAAGGTAGTTTGGGCTCTCAAAATCAGCCTTCATAGTTTGTCGAAGATACGGCTAACTGGAGTTGGAATACGTAAAACGACACGAGTGTGATAAAACCGATGAAAAACCGTAAGGCTAGGTTTGAGTCGTTTGGACCTAGTTCTACCGAAAACGAGCCAACGACCAAAACTCATAACTATAAGCCATGACTTATGAGTTATTTTTGTGAAAAAACGTAGTTTGGGCTCTCAAAATCCGCCTTCACAGCTTGTCAAGAAGATACGGGCCAACTAGAGTTTGAATACGTGAAACGGTATGAGTGTGATAAAAACCGATGGAAAATTATCGAGCTAGGTTTGAGTTGTTTAGACCTAGGTCTATCCGAAACGGGCCAAGCAACCAAAACTCATAGCTATAAGCCACGACTTATGAGTTATTTTGGTGAAAAAATGTAGTTTGGGCCCTCAAAATCAGCTTTCATAGTTTTTTAAGAAGATATGAGCCAACTGGACTTGGAATACGTGAAACGGTATGAGAGCGATAAAAGCCGACGAAACACCGTAGGGCTAGGTTGGAGCAGCTTGGACCTAGTTCGATGCGAAATGGGCCAACGAAAAAAGCTCATCGCTCTAAGCCGTGACTTACGAGTTATTTTAGCGAAAAAAGGTTGTTTGTGTTCTAAAAATCAGTCTTCATAGTTTGTCAAGAAGATACGGGCTAACCGGAGTTGGATACGTGAAATGATATAAGTGTGATAAAAGCCGATGAAAAAATTTTAAGGCTAGGTTTGAGTTGTTTGGACCTAGTTCTACCGAAAACGAGCCAACGACCAAAACTCATAGCTATAAGCCATGACTTATGGGTTATTTTGTTGAAAAAATATAGTTTGCGCTCTCAAAATCTACCTTCATAGTTTGTCAAGAAGATACGGCCAACTAGAGTTGGAATACGTGAAACGGTATGAGTGTGATAAAAACCGATGGAAAAACTATCGTGCTAGGTTTGAGCCGTTTGGACCTAGGTCTATCCGAAACGGGCCAACAACCAAAACTCATAGCTATAAGTCACGACTTATGAGTTATTTTGGTGAAAAAATATAGTTTGGGCCCTAAAAATCAGCCTTCATAGTTTTTTGAGAAGATATGGGCCAACTGGACTTGGAATACGTGAAACGGTATGAGAGCGATAAAACCGACGAAACCCGTAGGGCTAAGTTGGAGCAAGCTTGGACCTAGTTCGATGCGAAACGGGCCAACGATAAAAGCTCATCGCTCTAAGCCTTGACTTACGAGTTATTTTGGTGAAAAAAGGTAGTTTGGGCTCTCAAAATCGCCTTCATAGTTTGTCAAGAAGATACGGACTAACCGGAGTTGGAATACGTAAAACGATATGAGTGTGATAAAAACTAATAAAAAACCGTAAGGCTAGGTTTGAGTCGTTTGGACCTAGTTCTACCGAAAACGGGCAACGACCAAAACTCATAGCTATGAGCCATGACTTATGAGTTATTTTGTTGAAAAAAACGTAGTTTGGGTCATCAAAATCTTTATTCATACTTTTTCAAGAAGATAAGAGCCAACTAGAGTTGGAATACTTGAAACGGTATGAGTGTGATAAAAACCGATGGCAAAATTGTTAGGCTAGGTTTGAGTCCGTTTGGACCTAAGTCTATCCGAAACGGGCCAACAACCAAAACTCATAGCTATAAGCCACGACTTATGAGTTATTTTGGTGAAAAAATATCGTTTGGGCCCTCAAAATCAGCATTCATGGTTTTTTAAGAAGATATGGGCCAACTGGACTTGGAATACGTGAAACGGTAAGAGAGCGATAAAACCGACGAAACACCTGTAGGCTAGTTTGGAGCAGCTTGGACCTAGTTCGATGCGAAACGGGTCAACGACAAAAGCTCATCGCTCCAAGCCGTGACTTACGAGTTATTTTCGTGAAAAAAGGTTGTTTGTGTTCTCAAAATCGGCCTTCATAGTTTGTCGCGAAGATACGGCCAACCGGAGTTTGAATACGTGAAACGGTATGAGTTTGATATAAACCGATGGAAAATTGTCGGGCTAGGTTTGAGCCGTTTAGACCTAGGTCTATCCGAAACGGGCCAACAACCAAAACTCATAGCTATAAGCCACGAATTATGAGTTATTTTGGTGAAAAAATGTAGTTTGGGCCCTCAAAATCAGCCTTCATAGTTTTTTAAGAAGATATGAGCCAACCGGACTTGGAATACGTAAAACGGTATGAGAGCGATAAAAGCCGACGAAACACCTGTAGGGCTAGGTTGGAGCAGCTTGGACCTAGTTCGATGCGAAATGGGCCGACGACAAAACCTCATCGCTCTAAGCCGTGACTTACGAGTTATTTTGGCGAAAAAAGGTTGTTTGTGTTCTAAAAATCAGCCTTCATAGTTTGTCAAGAAGATACGGCTAACCGGAGTTGGATACGTAAAACAATATGAGTGTGATAAAAACCGATGAAAAAACTATAAGGCTAGGTTTGAGTCGTTTGGACCTAATTCTACCGAAAACGGCCAACGACCAAAACTCATAGCTATAAGCCATGACTTATGAGTTATTTTGTTGAAAAAACGTAGTTTGGGCTCGTCAAAATCTTCATTCATAGTTTGTCAAGAAGATACGAGCCAACTAGAGTTGGAATACGTGAAACGGTATGAGTGTCATAAAAACCGATGGAAGAACCGTCAAGCTAGGTTTGAGCCGTTTGGACCTAAGTCTATCCGAAACGGGCCAACAACCAAAACTCATAGCTATAAGCCACGACTTATGAGTTATTTTGGTGAAAAAATGTAGTTTGGGCCCTCAAAATCAGCTTTCATAGTTTTTTAAGAAGATATGGGCCAACCGGACTTGGAATACGTGAAACGGTATGAGAGCGATAAAAACCGACGAAACACCGTAGGGCTAGGTTGGAGCAAGCTTGGACATAGTTCGATGCGAAATGGGCCAACGACAAAAGCTCATCATTCTAAGCCGTGACTTACGAGTTATTTTGGTGAAAAAAGGTAGTTTGGGCTCTCAAAATCCGCCTTCATAGTTTGTCGAAGATACGGCTAACCGAAGTTGGAATACGTGAAACGGTATGAGTTTGATAAAAACCGATGGAAAATTGTCGTGCTAGGTTTGAGTCAGTTTGGACCTAGTTCTATCGAAAACGGGCCAACGACCAAAACTCATAGCTATAAGCCATGACTTATGAGTTATTTTGGTGAAAAAACGTAGTTTGGGCTCTCAAAATCCGCCTTCATAGTTTGTCAAGAAGCTACGAGCCAACTAGAGTTGGAATACATGAAACGGTATGAGTGTGATAAAACCGATGGAAAATTATCGTGCTAGGTTTGAGCCGTTTCGACCTAGGTCTATCCGAAACGGCCAAGCAACCAAAACTCATAGCTATAAGCCACGACTTATGAGTTATTTTGGTGAAAAAATGTAGTTTGGGCCCTCAAAATCAGCCTTCATAGTTTTTTAAGAAGATATGGGCCAACTCGGACTTGGAATACGTGAAACGGTATGAGAGCGATAAAACCGACGAAACACCGTAGGGCTAGGTTGGAGCAAGCTTGGACCTAGTTCGATGCGAAATGGGCCAACGAAAAAGCTCATCGCTCTAAGCCGTGACTTACGAGTTATTTTAGCGAAAAAAGGTTGTTTGTGTTCTAAAAATCAGCCTTCATAGTTTGTCGAGAAGATACGGCTAACCGGAGTTGGATACGTAAAACGATATGAGTGTGATAAAATCCGATGAAAAACCGTAAGGCTAGGTTTAAGTCAGTTTGGACCTAGTTCTACCGAAAACGGGCCAACGACCAAAACACATAGCTATAAGCCATGACTTATGAGTTATTTTGGTGAAAAAACGTAGTTTGGGCTCTCAAAATCCGCCTTCATAGTTTGTCAAGAAGATACGGGCCAACTAGAGTTGGAATACGTGAAACGGTATGAGTGTGATAAAAACCGATGGAAAAACTATCGAGCTAGGTTTGAGTCTGTTTGGACCTAGGTTTACCGAAAACGGGTCAACGACCAAAACTCATAGCTATAAGCCATGACTTATGAGTTATTTTGGTGAAAAAAATACAGTTTGGGGCCTAAAAATCAGCCTTTCATAGTTTTTTTGAGAAGATATGGGCCAACTCGGACTTGGAATACGTGAAACGGTATGAGAGCGATAAAACCGACGAAACCCGTAGGGCTAAGTTGGAGCAGCTTGGACCTAGTTCGATGCGAGACGAGCCAACGATAAAAGCTCATTGTTCTAAGCCTTGACTTACGAGTTATTTTGGTGAAAAAAGCTAGTTTGGGCTCTCAAAATCGGCCTTCATAGTTTGTCGAAGATACGGCTAACCGGAGTTGGAATACGTAAAACGATATGAGTGTGATAAAAACCGATGAAAAACTCGTAAGGCTAGGTTTGAGTCGTTTGGACCTAGTTCTACCGAAAACGGCCAACGACCAAAACTCATAGCTATAAGCCATGACTTATGAGTTATTTTGGTGAAAAAACGTAGTTTGGGCTCTCAAAATCCGCCTTCATAGTTTGTCAAGAAGATACGGGCCAACTAGAGTTGGAATACGTGAAACGGTATGAGGGTGATAAAAACCGATGGAAAAACTATCGAGCTAGGTTTGAGCTCGTTTGGACCTAGGTTTACCGAAAACGGGTCAACGACCAAAACTCATAGCTATAAGCCATGACTTATGAGTTATTTTGGTGAAAAAATACAGTTTGGGCCCTAAAAATCAGCCTTCATAGTTTTTTTGAGAAGATATGGGCCAACTCGGACTTGGAATACGTGAAACGGTATGAGAGCGATAAAACCGACGAAACCCGTAGGGCTAAGTTGGAGCAGCTTGGACCTAGTTTGATGCGAAACGAGCCAACGATAAAAGCTCATCGCTCTAAGCCTTGATCGACGAGTTTTTTTGGTGAAAAAATGTTGTTTGGTCTCTCAAAATCGGCCTTCATAGTTTGTCAAGAAGATACGGCTAACTGGAGTTGGAATACGTAAAACGATATGAGTGTGATAAAAGCCGATGAAAAACCGTAAGGCTAGGTTTGAGCTATTTGGACCTAGTTCTACCGAAAACGAGCCAACGATCAAAACTCATAGCTATAAGCCATGACTTATGAGTTATTTTGTTCAAAAAACGTAGTTTGGGTCGTCAAAATCTTCCTTTATAGTTTGTCAAGAAGATACGAGCCAACTAGAGTTGGAATACGTGGAACGGTATAAGTGTGATAAAAAACCGATGGAAAAACCGTCGAGCTAGGTTTGAGTCGTTTGGACCTAGGTCTATCCGAAACGGCCAACAACCAAAACTCATAGCTATAAGCCACGACTTATGAGTTATTTTGGTGAAAAAATACAGTTTGGGCCCTAAAAATCAGCCTTCATAGTTTTTTGAGAAGATATGGGCCAACTAGACTTGGAATACGTGAAACGGTATGAGAGCGATAAAACCGACGAAACACCGTAGGGCTAGGTTGGAGCAGCTTGGACCTAGTTCGATGCAAAATGGGCCAACGACAAAAGCTCATCGCTCTAAGCCGTGACTTACGAGTTATTTTCGTCAAAAAAGGTTGTTTGTGTTCTCAAAATCAGCCTTCATAGTTTGTCAAGAAGATACGGCTAACCGGAGTTAGAATACGTAAAACGATATGAGTGTGATAAAAACCGATGGAAAAACTCGTCAGGCTAGGTTTGAGCTCGTTTGGACCTAGTTCCGCCGAAAACGGCCAACGACCAAAACTTATAGCAATAAGCAATGACTTATGAGTTATTTTGGTGAAAAAACATAGTTTGGGCTCTCAAAATCCGCCTTCATAGTTTGTCAAGAAGATACGGGCCAACTAGAGTTGGAATACGTGAAACGGTATGAGTGTGATAAAAGCCGATGGAAAACCCGTCGAGCTAGGTTTGAGCTCGTTTGGACCTAGGTCTATCCGAAATTGGCCAACAACCAAAACTCATAGCTATAAGCCACGAGTTATGAGTTATTTTGGTGAAAAACTACAGTTTGGGACCTAAAAATCAGCTTTCGTAGTTTTTTGAGAAGATATGAGCCAACCGGAATTGGAATACGTGAAACGGTATGAGAGCGATAAAAACCGACGAAACCCGTAGGGCTACGTTGGAGCAACTTGGACCTAGTTCGATGCGAAACGGGCCAACGATAAAAGCTCATCGCTCTAAGCCTTGACTTACGAGTTATTTTGGTGAAAAAAGGTAGTTTGGGCTCTCAAAATCGGCCTTCATAGTTTGTCAAGAAGATACGAGCCAACTAGAGTTGGAATACGTGGAACGGTATGAGTGTGATAAAAACCGATGGAAAACCGTCGGGCTAGGTTTGAGCCGTTTGGACCTAGGTCTATCCGAAACGGCCAACAACCAAAACTCATAGCTATAAGCCACGACTTATGAGTTATTTTGGTGAAAAAATACAGTTTGGGCCCTAAAAATCAGCCTTTCATAGTTTTTCGAGAAGATATGGGCCAACCGGACTTGGAATACGTGACACGGTATGAGAGCGATAAAAACTAACGAAACACCGTAGGGCTAGGTTGGAGCAGGCTTGGACCTAGTTCGATGCGAAATGGGCCAACGACAAAAGCTCATCGCTCTAAGCCGTGACTTACGAGTTATTTTCGTGAAAAAAGGTTGTTTGTGTTCCCAAAATTAGTCTTCATAGTTTGTCAAGAAGATACGGCTAACCGGAGTTGGAATACGTAAAATGATATGAGTGTGATAAAAACCGATGGAAAAACCGTCGAGCTAGGTTTGAGCCGTTTGGGCCTAGGCTTCGCCGAAAACGGGCCAACAACCAAAACTTATAGCTATAAGCAATGACTTATGAGTTATTTTGGTGAAAAAACGTAGTTTGGGCTCTTAAAATCTGCCTTCATAGTTTGTCAAGAAGATACGGGCCAACTAGAGTTGGAATACGTGAAACGGTATGAGTGTGATAAAAACCGATGGAAAACCGTCGGGCTAGGTTTGAGCCGTTTGGACCTAGGTCTATCCGAAACGGGCCAACAACCAAAACTCATAGCTATAAGCCACGACTTATGAGTTATTTTGGTGAAAAAATATAGTTTGGGCCCTCAAAATCAGCCTTCATAGTTTTTTAAGAAGATATGAGCCAACTGGACTTGGAATACGTGAAACGGTATGAGAGTGATAAAACCGACGAAACCCGTAGGGCTACGTTGGAGCAGACTTAGACCTAGTTCGATGCAAAACGGGCCAACGATAAAAGCTCATCGCTCTAAGCCTTGACTTACGAGTTATTTTGGTGAAAAAAGGTTCTTTGTGTTCTAAAAAGCGACCTTCATAGTTTGCGAAGAAAATACGGCTAACCGGAGTTGGATACGTGAAATGATATGAGTGTGATAAAAGCCGATGAAAAAACTATAAGGCTAGGTTTGAGTTGTTTGGACCTAGTTCTACCGTAAACGGCCAACGACCAAAACTCATAGCTATAAGCCATGACTTATGAGTTATTTTGTTGAAAAAACGTAGTTTGGGCTCTCAAAATCTACCTTCATAGTTTGTCAAGAAGATACGGGCCAACTAGAGTTGCAATACGTGAAACGGTATGAGTGTGATAAAAACCGATGGAAAACCGTCGAGCTAGGTTTGAGCCGTTTGGACCTAGGTCTATCCGAAACGGCCAATAACCAAAACTCATAGCTATAAGCCACGACTTATGAGTTATTTTGGTGAAAAAATATAGTTTGGGCCCTAAAAATCAGCCTTCATAGTTTTTTGAGAAGATATGGGCCAACCGGACTTGGAATACGTGAAACGGTATGAGAGCGATAAAACCGACGAAACCCGTAGGGCTAGGTTGGAGCAGCTTGGACCTAGTTCGATGCGAAACGGGCCAACGATAAAAGCGCATCGCTATAAGCCTTGACTTACGAGTTATTTTTGTGAAAAAGGTAGTTTGGGCTCTCAAAATCGGCCTTCATAGTTTGTCGAAGATACGGCTAACCGGAGTTGGAATACGTAAAATTATATGAGTGTGATAAAAACTCGATGAAAAACCGTAAGGCTAGGTTTGAGCCGTTTGGACCTGGTTCTACCGAAAACGGGCCAACGACCAAAACTCATAGCTATAAGCCATGACTTATGAGTTATTTTGGTGAAAAAACGTAGTTTGGGCTCTCAAAATCCGCCTTCATAGTTTGTCAAGAAGATACGGGCCAACTAGAGTTGGAATACGTGAAACGGTATGAGTGTCATAGAAACCGATGGAAAAACCGTCGAGCTAGGTTTGAGCCGTTTGGACCTAGGTCTATCCGAAACGGGCTAACAACCAAAACTCATAGCTATAAGCCACGACTTATGAGTTATTTTGGTGAAAAAATACAGTTTGGGCCCTAAAAATCAGCCTTCATAGTTTTTTCGAGAAGATATGGGCCAACTCGGACTTGGAATACGTGAAACGGTATGAGAGCGATAAAAACCGATGAAACCCGTAGGGCTAGGTTGGAGCAGCTTGGACCTAGTTTGATGCGAAATGAGCCAACGATAAAAGCTCATCGCTCTAAGCCTTGACTTACGAGTTTTTTTGGTGAAAAAATGTTGTTTGGGCTCTCAAAATCGTCTTCATAGTTTGTCGAAGATACGGCTAACCGGAGTTGGAATACATAAACGATATGAATTTGATAAAAACCGATGAAAAACCGTAAGGCTAGGTTTGAGCTATTTGGACCTAGTTCTACCGAAAACGAAGCCAACGATCAAAACTCATAGCTATAAGCCATGACTTATGAGTTATTTTGTTCAAAAAACGTAGTTTGAGTCGTCAAAATCTTCCTTTATAGTTTGTCAAGAAGATACGAGCCAACTAGAGTTGGAATACGTGGAACGGTATAAGTGTGATAAAAAACCGATGGAAAAACCGTCGAGCTAGGTTTGAGCCGTTTGGACCTAGGTCTATCCGAAACGGGCCAACAACCAAAACTCATAGCTATAAGCCACGACTTATGAGTTATTTTGGTGAAAAAATACAGTTTGGGCCCTAAAAATCAGCCTTCATAGTTTTTTGAGAAGATATGGGCCAACTAGACTTGGAATACGTGAAACGGTATGAGAGCGATAAAACCGACGAAACACCGTAGGGCTAGGTTGGAGCAGCTTGGACCTAGTTCGATGCAAAATGGGCCAACGACAAAAGCTCATCGCTCTAAGCCGTGACTTACGAGTTATTTTCGTGAAAAAAGGTTGTTTGTGTTCTCAAAATCAGCCTTCATAGTTTGTCAAGAAGATACGGCTAACCGGAGTTAGAATACGTAAAACGATATGAGTGTGATAAAAGCCGATGGAAAAACCGTCGGGCTAGGTTTGAGTCCGTTTGGACCTAGTTCGCCGAAAACGGGCCAACGACCAAAACTTATAGCAATAAGCAATGACTTATGAGTTATTTTGGTGAAAAAACATAGTTTGGGCTCTCAAAATCCGCCTTCATAGTTTGTCAAGAAGATACGGGCCAACTAGAGTTGGAATACGTGAAACGGTATGAGTGTGATAAAACCGATGGAAAACCCGTCGAGCTAGGTTTGAGCCGTTTGGACCTAGGTCTATCCGAAATTGGCCAACAACCAAAACTCATAGCTATAAGCCACGAGTTATGAGTTATTTTGGTGAAAAACTACAGTTTGGGACCTAAAAATCAGCTTTCGTAGTTTTTCGAGAAGATATGAGCCAACCGGAATTGGAATACGTGAAACGGTATGAGAGCGATAAAACCGACGAAACCCGTAGGGCTACGTTGGAGCAGACTTGGACCTAGTTCGATGCGAAACGGGCCAACGATAAAAGCTCATCGCTCTAAGCCTTGACTTACGAGTTATTTTGGTGAAAAAAGGTAGTTTGGGCTCTCAAAATCGGCCTTCATAGTTTGTCAAGAAGATACGAGCTAACTGGAGTTGGAATACGTAAAACGATATGAGTTTGATAAAAACCGATGAAAAACCGTAAGGCTAGGTTTGAGCCGTTTGGACCTAGTTCTACCGAAAACGGGCCAACGACCAAAACTCATAGCTATAAGCCATGACTTATGAGTTATTTTGGTGAAAAAACGTAGTTTGGGCTCTCAAAATCGCCTTCATAGTTTGTCAAGAAGATATGAGCCAACTAGAGTTTGATTACGTGAAACGGTATGAGTGTGATAAAAACCGATGAAAAAATTGTCGTGCTAGGTTTGAGTCGTTTAGACCTAGGTCTATCCGAAACGGGCCGACGAACTAAAACTCATAGCTATAGGCCACGACTTATGAGTTATTTTGGTGAAAAAATGTAGTTTGGTCTCTCAAAATCAGCCTTCATAGTTTTTTAAGAAGATATGGGCCAACTGGACTTGGAATACGTGAAACAAGTATGAGAGCGATAAAACCGACGAAACATTGTAGGGCTAGGTTGGAGCAGCTTGGACCTAGTTCGATGCGAAATGGGCCAACGACAAAAGCTCATTGCTCTAAGCCGTGACTTACGAGTTATTTTGGTGAAAAAGTTAGTTTGGGCTCTCAAAATCAGCCTTCATAGTTTGTCGATAAGATACGGCTAACCGGAGTTGGAATACGTAAAACGATATGAGTGTGATAAAAACCGATGAAAAACCGTAAGGCTAGGTTTGAGCCGTTTGGACCTAGTTCTACCGAAAAGGGCCAACGACCAAAACTCCTAGCTATAAGCCATGACTTATGAGTTATTTTTGTGAAAAAACGTAGATCGGGCTCTCAAAATCGGCCTTCATAGTTTCTCAAGAAGATACGGCCAACTAGAGTTGGAATACGTGAAACGGTATGAGTGTGATAAAAACCGATGGAAAAACCGTCGTGCTAGGTTTGAGCCGTTTGGACCTAGGTCTATCCGAAACGGCTAACAACCAAAACTCATAGCTATAAGCCACGACTTATGAGTTATTTTGGTGAAAAACTACAGTTTGGGCCCTAAAAATCAGCCTTCGTAGTTTTTCGAGAGGATATGGGCCAACCGGACTTGGAATACGTGAAACGGTATGAGAGCGATAAAACCGACAAAACCCGTAGGGCTATGTTGGAGCAGCTTGGACCTAGTTCGATGCGAAACGGGCCAACGATAAAAGCTCATCGCTCTAAGCCTTCACTTACGAGTTATTTTGGTGAAAAAAGGTTCTTTGTGTTCTAAAAATCAGCCTTCATAGTTTGCCAAGAAAATACGGCGAACCGGAGTTGGATACGTGAAATGATATCGAGTGTGATAAAACCGATGAAAAACCGTAAGGCTAAGTTGGAGCAGCTTGGACCTAGTTCTACCGAAACGGCCAACGACCAAAACTCATAGCTATAAGCCATGACTTATGAGTTATTTTGGTGAAAAAACGTAGTTTGGGCTCTCAAAATCCGCCTTCATAGTTTGTCAAGAAGATACGGCCAACTAGAGTTGCAATACGTGAAACGGTATGAGTGTGATAAAAACTCGATGGAAAAACTATCGAGCTAGGTTTGAGCCGTTTGGACCCAGTCTATCCGAAAAGGGCCAACAACCAAAACTCATAGCTATAAGCCACGACTTTTGAGTTATTTTGGTGAAAAAATACAGCTTGGGCCCTAAAAATCAGCCTTCATAGTATTTTGAGAAGATATGGGCCAACTGGACTTGGAATACGTGAAACGGTATGAGAGCGATAAAAACCGAACAAACCCGTAGGACTAAGTTGGAGCAGCTTGGACCTAGTTCGATGCGAAATGGGCCAACGACAAAAGCTCATCGCTCTAAGCCGTGACTTACGAGTTATTTTGGTGAAAAAAGGTAGTTTGGGCTCTCAAAATCGGCCTTCATAGTTTGTCAGAAGATACGGCTAACCGGAGTTGGAATACGTAAAACGATACGAGTGTGATAAAAACCGATGAAAAACCGTAAGGCTAGGTTTGAGCTCGTTTGGACCTAGTTCTACCGAAAACGAGCCAACGACCAAAACTCAAAGCTAGAAGCCACGACTTATGAGTTATTTTGGTGAAAAAATATAGTTTGGGCCCTAAAAATCAGCCTTCATAGTTTTTTGAGAAGATATGGGCCAACCGGACTTGGAATACGTGAAACGGTATGAGAGTGATAAAAACCGACGAAACCCGTAGGGCTAAGTCGGAGCAAGCTTGGACCTAGTTCGATGCGAAACGAGCCAACGATAAAAGCTCATCACTCTAAGCCTTGACTTACGAGTTATTTTGGTGAAAAAAGGTAGTTTGGGCTCTCAAAATCGGCCTTCATAGTTTGTCAAGAAGATACGGCTAACCGGAGTTGGAATACGTAAAACGATACGAGTGTGATAAAAACCGATGAAAAACTCGTAAGGCTAGGTTTGAGCCGTTTGGACCTAGCTCTACCGAAAACGGCCAACGACCAAAACTCATAGCTATAAGCCGTGACTTATGAGTTATTTTGGTGAAAAAAGATAGTTTGGGCTCTCAAAATCCGCCTTCATAGTTTGCCAAGAAGATACGGGCCAACTAGAGTTGGAATACGTGAAACAGCATGAGTGTGATAAAACCGATGGAAAACCGTCGAGCTAGGTTTGAGCCGTTTGGACCTAGGTCTATCCGAAACGGGCCAACAACCAAAACTAATAGCTATAAGCCACGACTTATGAGTTACTTTGGTGAAAAAATATAGTTTGGGCCCTAAAAATCAGCCTTCATAGTTTTTCGAGAAGATACGGCTAACCGGAGTTGGAATACGTAAAACGATATGAGTGTGATAAAAACTCGATGAAAAACCGTAAGGCTAGGTTTGAGCCGTTTGGACCTAGTTCTACCGAAAACGAGCCAACGACCAAAACTCAAAGCTATAAGCCACGACTTATGAGTTATTTTGGTGAAAAAATATAGTTTGGGCCCTAAAAATCGCCTTCATAGTTTTTCGAGAAGATATGGGCCAACTGGACTTGGAATACGTGAAACGGTATGAGAGCGATAAAAACCGACGAAACTCGTAGGCTAAGTTGGAGCAGTTTGGACCTAGTTTGATGCGAAACGAGCCAACGATAAAAGCTCATCGCTCTAAGCCTTGACTTACGAGTTATTTTGGTGAAAAAATGTTGTTTGGGCTCTCAAAATCGGTCTTAATAGTTTGTCAAGAAGATACGGCTAACCGGAGTTGGAATACATAAACGATATGAATTTGATAAAAACCGATGAAAAACCGTAAGGCTAGGTTTGAGCCGTTTGGACCTAGTTCTACCGAAAACAGGCCAACGATCAAAACTCATAGCTATAAGCCATGACTTATGAGTTATTTTGATGAAAAAACGTAGTTTGAGTCGTCAAAATCTTCCTTTATAGTTTGTCAAGAAGATACGAGCCAACTAGAGTTGGAATACGTGGAACGGTATGAGTGTGATAAAAACCGATGGAAAAATTGTCGGCTAGGTTTGAGCCGTTTAGACCTAGTTCTATCCGAAACGGGCCAACAACCAAAACTCATAGCTATAAGCCACGACTTATGAGTTATTTTGGTGAAAAAATGTAGTTCGGGCCCTCAAAATCAGCCTTCATAGTTTTTTGAGAAGATATGGGCCAACTGGACTTGGAATACGTGAAACGATATGAGAGCGATAAAAACCGACGAAACACCTGTAGGCTAGGTTGGAGCAGCTTGGACCTAGTTCGATGCGAAATGGGCCAACGACAAAAGCTCATCGCTCTAAGCCGTGACTTACGAGTTATTTTGGTGAAAAAAGGTAGTTTGGGCTCTCAAAATCAGCCTTCATAGTTTGTCAAGAAGATACGGCCAACTAGAGTTGGAATACGTCAAACGGTATGAGTGTGATAAAAACCGATGGAAAAACTATCAGGCTAGGTTTGAGCCGTTTGGACCTAGGTCTATCCGAAACGGCCAACAACCAAAACTCATAGCTATAAGCCACGACTTATGAGTTATTTTGGTGAAAAATATAGTTTGGGCCATAAAAATCAGCCTTCATAGTTTTTCGAGAAGATATGGGCCAACCGGA
Organism: Dovyalis caffra; assembly: GCA_963924115.1. Taxonomy (NCBI): domain Eukaryota; kingdom Viridiplantae; phylum Streptophyta; class Magnoliopsida; order Malpighiales; family Salicaceae; genus Dovyalis; species Dovyalis caffra. Next base: position 120,125 of record CAWUPB010000407.1, read on the forward strand.
CTTGGAATACGTGAAACGGTATGAGAGCGATAAAAACCGACGAAACCCGTAGGCTACGTTGGAGCAAGCTTGGACCTAGTTCGATGCGAAACGGGCCAACGATAAAAGCTCATCGCTCTACGCCTTGACTTACGAGTTATTTTGGTGAAAAAAGGTTCTTTGTGTTCTAAAAATCAGCCTTCATAGTTTGCCAAGAAAATACGGCTAACCGGAGTTGGATACGTGAAATGATATCGGTGTGATAAAAACTGATGAAAAACCGTAAGGCTAAGTTGGAGCAGCTTGGACCTGGTTCTACCGAAAACGGGCCAACGACCAAAACTCATAGCTATAAGCCATGACTTATGAGTTATTTTGGTGAAAAAACGTAGTTTGGGCTCTCAAAATCCGCCTTCATAGTTTGTCAAGAAGATACGGCCAACTAGAGTCGCAATACGTGAAACGGTATGAGTGTGATAAAAACCGATGGAAAAACTATCGAGCTAGGTTTGAGTCGTTTGGACCCAGTCTATCCGAAAAGGGCCAACAACCAAAACTCATAGCTATAAGCCACGACTTATGAGTTATTTTGGTGAAAAAATACAGCTTGGGCCCTAAAAATCAGCCTTCATAGTTTTTCGAGAAGATATGGGCCAACCGGACTTGGAATACGTGAAACGGTATGAGAGCGATAAAACCGACCAAACCCGTAGGGCTAAGTTGGAGCAAGCTTGGACCTAGTTCGATGCGAAATGGGCCAACGACAAAAGCTCATCGCTCTAAGCCGTGACTTACGAGTTATTTTGGTGAAAAAAGGTAGTTTGGGCTCTCAAAATCGCCTTCATAGTTTGTCGAAGATACGGCTAACCGGAGTTGGAATACGTAAAACGATATGAGTGTGATAAAAACCGATGAAAAACCGTAAGGCTAGGTTTGAGCCGTTTGGACCTAGTTCTACCGAAAACGGGCCAACGACCAAAACTCATAGCTATAAGCCACGACTTATGAGTTATTTTGGTGAAAAAATATAGTTTGGGCCCTAAAAATCGCCTTCATAGTTTTTCGAGAAGATATGGGCCAACTCGGACTTGGAATACGTGAAACGGTATGAGAGCGATAAAACCGACGAAACCCGTAGGGCTAAGTTGGAGCAAGCTTGGACCTAGTTCGATGCGAAATGGGCCAACGACAAAAGCTCATCGCTCTAAGCCGTGACTTACGAGTTATTTTGGTGAAAAAAGGTAGTTTGGGCTCTCAAAATCGGCCTTCATAGTTTGTCGAAGATACGGCTAACCGGAGTTGGAATACGTAAAACGATATGAGTGTGATAAAAACCGATGAAAAAACCGTAAGGCTAGGTTTGAGTCCGTTTGGACCTAGTTCTACCGAAAACGGGCCAACGACCAAAACTCATAGCTATAAGCCACGACTTATGAGTTATTTTGGTGAAAAAATATAGTTTGGGCCCTAAAAATCAGCCTTCATAGTTTTTTGAGAAGATATGGGCCAACCGGACTTGGAATACGTGAAACGGTATGAGAGCGATAAAACCGACCAAACCCGTAGGCTAAGTTGGAGCAGCTTGGACCTAGTTCGATGCGAAACGAGCCAACGACAAAAGCTCATCGCTCTAAGCCGTGACTTACGAGTTATTTTGGTGAAAAAAGGTAGTTTGGGCTCTCAAAATCGGCCTTCATAGTTTGTCAAGAAGATACGGGCTAACCGGAGTTGGAATACGTAAAACGATATGAGTGTGATAAAAACCGATGAAAAACCGTAAGGCTAGGTTTGAGCCGTTTGGACCTGAGCTCTACCGAAAACGGGCCAACGACCAAAACTCATAGCTATAAGCCACGACTTATGAGTTATTTTGGTGAAAAAATATAGTTTGGGCCCTAAAAATCAGCCTTCATAGTTTTTCGAGAAGATACGGGCCAACTCGGACTTGGAATACGTGAAACGGTATGAGAGCGATAAAAACCGACGAAACCTCGTAGGCTAAGTTGGAGCGGCTTGGACCTAATTCGATGCGAAATGGGCCAACGACAAAAGCTCATCGCTCTAAGCCGTGACTTACGAGTTATTTTGGTGAAAAAAGGTAGTTTGGGCTCTCAAAATCGCCTTCATAGTTTGTCAAGAAGATACGGCTAACCGGAGTTGGAATACGTAAAACGATATGAGTGTGATAAAAACCGATGAAAAAACTGTAAGGCTAGGTTTGAGCCGTTTGGACCTAGTTCTACCGAAAACGGGCCAACGACCAAAACTCATAGCTATAAGCCACGACTTATGAGTTATTTTGGTGAAAAAATATAGTTCGGGCCCTAAAAATCAGCCTTCATAGTTTTTCGAGAAGATATGGGCCAACTGGACTTGGAATACGTGAAACGGTATGAGAGCGATAAAAACCGACGAAACCCGTAGGGCTAAGTTGGAGCAGCTTGGACCTAGTTCGATGCGAAACGAGCCAACGACAAAAGCTCATCGCTCTAAGCCGTGACTTACGAGTTATTTTGGTGAAAAAAGGTAGTTTGGGCTCTCAAAATCGCCTTCATAGTTTGTCAAGAAGATACGGCTAACCGGAGTTGGAATACGTAAAATGATATGAGTGTGATAAAAACCGATGAAAAACCGTAAGGCTAGGTTTGAGTCGTTTGGACCTAGTTCTACCGAAAACGGCCAACGACCAAAACTCATAGCTATCAGCCATGACTTATGAGTTATTTTGGTGAAAAAACGTAGTTTGGGCTCTCAAAATCTGCCTTCATAGTTTGTCAAGAAGATACGGCCAACTAGAGTTGGAATACGTGAAACGGTACGAGTGTGATAAAAACCGATGGAAAATTGTCGGCTAGGTTTGAGCCGTTTAGACCTAGGTCTATCCGAAACGGGCCAACAACCAAAACTCATAGCTATAAGCCACGACTTATGAGTTATTTTGGTGAAAAAATGTAGTTTGGGCCCTCAAAATCAGCCTTCATAGTTTTTTAAGAAGATATGGGCCAACCGGACTTGGAATACGTGAAACGGTATGAGAGCGATAAAAACCGACGAAACACCGTAGGGCTAGGTTGGAGCAGCTTGGACCTAGTTCGATGCGAAATGGGCCAACGACAAAAGCTCATCGCTTTAAGCCGTGACTTACGAGTTATTTTGGTGAAAAAAGGTAGTTTGGGCTCTCAAAATCAGCCTTCATAGTTTGTCAAGAAGATACGGGCCAACTAGAGTTGGAATACGTCAAATGGTATGAGTGTGATAAAAACCGATGGAAAAACTATCGTGCTAGGTTTGAGCCGTTTGGACCCAGTCTATCCGAAACGGGCCAACAACCAAAACTAATAGCTATAAGCCACGACTTATGAGTTATTTTGGTGAAAAAATATAGTTTGGGCCCTAAAAATCAGCCTTCATAGTTTTTCGAGAAGATACGGGCCAACCGGACTTGGAATACGTGAAACGGTATGAGAGCGATAAAAACTAACGAAACCCGTAGGGCTAAGTTGGAGCAAGCTTGGACCGAGTTCGATGCGAAACGAGCCAACGATAAAAGCTCATCGCTCTAAGCCTTGACTTACGAGTTATTTTGGTGAAAAAAGGTAGTTTGGGCTCTCAAAATCAGCCTTCATAGTTTGTCAAGAAGATACGGCTAACCGGAGTTGGAATACGTAAAACGATACGAGTGTGATAAAAACCGATGAAAAACTCGTAAGGCTAGGTTTGAGCCGTTTGGACCTAGTTCTACCGAAAACGGGCCAACGACCAAAACTCATAGCTATAAGCCATGACTTATGAGTTATTTTGGTGAAAAAACGTAGTTTGGGCTCTCAAAATTTGTCTTCATAGTTTGTCAATAAGATACGGGCCAACTAGAGTTTGAATACGTGAAACGGTATGAGTGTGATAAAACCGATGGAAAATTATCGAGCTAGGTTTGAGCCGTTTAGACCTAGGTCTATCCGAAACGGGCCAACAACACAAAACTCATAGCTATAAGCCACGACTTATGAGTTATTTTGGTGAAAAAATGTAGTTTGGGCCCTCAAAATCAGCCTTCATAGTTTTTTAGAAGATATGGGCCAACCGGACTTGGAATACGTGAAACGGTATGAGAGCGATAAAACCGACGAAACACCGTATGGCTAGGTTGGAGCAGCTTGGACCTAGTTCGATGCGAAATGGGCCAACGACAAAAGCTCATCGCTCTAAGACGTGACTTACGAGTTATTTTGGTGAAAAAAGGTAGTTTGGGCTCTCAAAATCGCCTTCATAGTTTGTCAAGAAGATACGGGCTAACCGGAGTTGGAATACGTAAAACGATACGAGTGTGATAAAAACCGATGAAAAACCGTAAGGCTAGGTTTGAGCCGTTTGGACCTAGTTCTACCGAAAACGGGCCAACGATCAAAACTCATAGCTATAACCCATGACTTATGAGTTATTTTGTTGAAAAAACGTAGTTTGGGCTCTCAAAATCTTCGTTTATAGTTTGTCAAGAAGATACGAGCCAACTAGAGTTGGAATACGTGGAACGATATGAGAGTGATAAAAACTCGATGGAAAAACTATCGAGCTAGGTTTGAGCCGTTTGGACCTCAGTCTATCCGAAACGGCCAACAACCAAAACTCATAGCTATAAGCCACGACTTATGAGTTATTTTGGTGAAAAAATACAGTTTGGGCCCTAAAAATCAGCCTTCATAGTTTTTTGAGAAGATATGGGCCAACCGGACTAGGAATACGTGAAACGGTATGAGAGCGATAAAAACCGACGAAACCCGTAGGGCTAAGTTGGAGCAGCTTGGACCTAGTTCGATGCGAAACGGGCCAACGATAAAAGCTCATCGCTCTAAGCCTTGACTTACGAGTTATTTTAGTGAAAAAAGGTAGTTTGGGCTCTCAAAATCAGCCTTCATAGTTTGTCGAAGATACGGCTAACCGGAGTTGGAATACGTAAAATGATATGAGTGTGATAAAAACCGATGAAAAACCGTAAGGCTAGGTTTGAGTCCGTTTGGACCTAGTTCCACCGAAAACGGGCCAACGACCAAAACTCATAGCTATAAGCCATGACTTATGAGTTATTTTGGTGAAAAAACGTAGGTTCGGGCTCTCAAAATCCGCCTTCATAGTTTGTCAAGAAGATACGGCCAACTAGAGTTGGAATACGTGAAACGGTATGAGTGTGATAAAAACCGATGGAAAACCGTCGTGCTAGGTTTGAGCCGTTTGGACCTCAGGTCTATCCGAAACGGGCCAACAACCAAAACTCATAGCTATAAGCCACGACTTATGAGTTATTTTGGTGAAAAAATACAGTTCGGGCCCTAAAAATCAGCCTTCATAGTTTTTTGACAAGATATGGGCCAACCGGACTTGGAATACGTGAAACGGTATGAGAGCGATAAAACCGACGAAACCCGTAGGGCTAAGTTGGAGCAAGCTTGGACCTAGTTCGATGCGAAACGAGCCAACGATAAAAGCTCATCGCTCTAAGCCTTGACTTACGAGTTATTTTGGTGAAAAAATGTTGTTTGGGCTCTCAAAATCGGCCTTCATAGTTTGTCAAGAAGATACGGCTAACCGGAGTAGGAATACGTAAAACGATATGAATTTGATAAAAACCGATGAAAAACCGTAAGGCTAGGTTTGAGCCGTTTGGACCTAGCTTCTACCGAAAACGAGCCAACGATCAAAACTCATAGCTATAAGCCATGACTTATGAGTTATTTTGATGAAAAAACGTAGTTCGGGTCGTCGAAATCTTCCTTCATAGTTTGTCAAGAAGATACGAGCCAACTAGAGTTGGAATACGTGAAACGGTATGAGTGTGATAAAAACCGATGGAAAACCGTCAGCTAGGTTTGAGCCGTTTGGACCTAGGTCTATCCGAAACGGGCCAACAACCAAAACTCATAGCTATAAGCCACGACTTATGAGTTATTTTGGTGAAAAAATATAGTTTGGGCCCTAAAAATCAGCCTTCATAGTTTTTTGAGAAGATATGGGCCAACCGGACTTGGAATACATGAAACGATATGAGAGCGATAAAAACCGACGAAACACCGTAGGCTAGGTTGGAGCAGCTTGGACCTAGTTCGATGCGAAATAGGCCAACGACAAAAGCTCATCGCTCTAAGCCGTGACTTACGAGTTATTTTCGTGAAAAAAGGTTGTTTGTGTTCTCAAAATCGCCTTCATAGTTTGTCGAGAAGATACGGCTAACCGGAGTTGGAATACGTAAAACGATACGAGGGTGATAAAACCGATGGAAAACCGTCAAGGCTAGGTTTGAGTCGTTTGGACCTAGTTCTACCGAAAACGGCCAACGAACAAAACTCATAGCTATAAGCCATGACTTATGAGTTATTTTGTTGAAAAAACGTAGTTTGGGTCATCAAAATCTTCATTCATAGTTTGTCAAAAAGATACGAGCCAACTAGAGTTGGAATACGTGAAACGGTATGAGTGTGATAAAACCGATGGAAAACCGTCGTGCTAGGTTTGAGCCGTTTGGACCTCAGTCTATCCGAAACGGCCAACAACCAAAACTCATAGCTATAAGCCACGACTTATGAGTTATTTTGGTGAAAAAATACAGCTTGGGCCCTAAAAATCAACCTTCATAGTTTTTTGTGAAGATATGGGCCAACCGTAGTTGGAATACGTGAAACAAGTATGAGAGCGATAAAACCGACGAAACACCGTAGGGGTAGGTTGGAGCAGCTTGGACCTAGTTCGATGCGAAATGGGCCAACGACAAAAGCTCATCGCTCTAAGCCGTGACTTACGAGTTATTTTGGTGAAAAAAGGTAGTTTGGGCTCTCAAAATCAGCCTTCATAGTTTGTCAAGAAAATACGCGCTAACCGGAGTTAGAATACGAAAAACGATATGAGTGTGATAAAAGCCGATGAAAAACCGTAAGGCTAGGTTTGAGCCGTTTGGACCTAGTTCTACCGAAAACGGCCAACGATCAAAACTCATAGCTATAAGCCATGACTTATGAGTTATTTTGGTGAAAAAACGTAGTTTGGGCTCTCAAAATCTGTCTTCATAGTTTGTCAAGAAGATATGGGCCAACTAGAGTTTGAATACGTGAAACGGTATGAGTGTGATAAAAACCGATGGAAAATTGTCGTGCTAGGTTTGAGCCGTTTAGACCCAGGTCTATCCGAAACGGCCAACGAACCAAAACTCATAGCTATAAGCCACAACTTATGAGTTATTTTGGTGAAAAAATGTAGTTTGGGCCTCAAAATCAGCCTTCATAGTTTTTTAAGAAGATATAGGCCAACCGGACTTGGAATACGTGAAACGATATGAGAGCGATAAAACCGACGAAACACCGTAGGGCTAGGTTGGAGCAAGCTTGGACCTAGTTCGATGCGAAATGGGCCAACGACAAAAGCTCAACGCTCTAAGCCATGACTTACGAGATATTTTGGTGAAAAAAGGTAGTTTGGGCTCTCAAAATCAATCTTCATAGTTTGTCGAAGATACGGCTAACTGGAGTTGGAATACGTAAAACGATACGAGTGTGATAAAAACCGATGAAAAACCGTAAGGCTAGGTTTGAGCCGTTTGGACCTAGTTCTACCGAAAACGGGCCAACGACCAAAACTCATAGCTAGAAGCCATGACTTATGAGTTATTTTGGTAAAAAACGTAGTTTGGGCTCTCAAAATCCGCCTTCATAGTTTGTCAAGAAGATACGGCAACCTAGAGTTGGAATACGAGAAACGGTATGAGTGTGATAAAAACCGATGGAAAAACTATCGTGCTAGGTTTGAGCCGTTTGGACCTAGGTCTATCCGAAACGGGCCAACAACCAAAACTCATAGCTATAAGCCACGACTTATGAGTTATTTTGGTGAAAAAATACAATTTGGGCCTTAAAAATCAGCCTTCATAGTTTTTTGAGAAGATATGGGCCAACTGGACTTGGAATACGTGAAACGGTATGAGAGCGATAAAACCGACGAAACCCGTAGGGCTAAGTTGGAGCAGCTTGGACCTAGTTTGATGCGAAACGGGCCAACGATAAAAGCTCATCGCTCTAAGCCTTGACTTACGAGTTATTTTGGTGAAAAAATGTAGTTTGGGCTCTCAAAATCAGCCTTCATAGTTTGTCAAGAAGATACGGCTAACCGGAGTTGGAATACGTAAAACGATACGAGTGTGATAAAAGCCGATGAAAAACCGTAAGGCTAGGTTTGAGCCGTTTGGACCTAGTTCTACCGAAAACGAGCCAACGACCAAAACTCATAGCTATAAGCCATGACTTATGAGTTATTTTGTTGAAAAAACGTAGTTTGGGTCGTCAAAATCTTCATTCATAGTTTGTCAAGAAGATACGAGCCAACTAGAGTTGGAATACGTGAAACGGTTCGAGTGTGATAAAAACCGATGGAAAACCGTCGGCTAGGTTTCGAGCCGTTTGGACCTAGGTCTATCCGAAACGGGCCAACAACCAAAACTCATAGCTATAAGCCACGACTTATGAGTTAATTTTTGGTGAAAAAATGTAGTTTGTGCCCTCAAAATCAGCCTTTATAGTTTTTTAAGAAGATATGGGCTAACTGGACTTGGAATACGTGAAACGGTATGAGAGCGATGAAAACCGACGAAACACCGTAGGGCTAGGTTGGAGCAAGCTTGGACCTAGTTCGATGCGAAATGGGCCAACGACAAAAGCTCTCGCTCTAAGCCGTGACTTACGAGTTATTTTAGTGAAAAAAGGTAGTTTGGGCTCTCAAAATCAGCCTTCATAGTTTGTCAAGAAGATACGGCTAACCGGAGTTAGAATACGAAAAACGATACGAGGGTGATAAAAGCCGATGAAAAACCGTAAGGCTAGGTTTGAGCCGTTTGGACCTAGTTCTACCGAAAACGGGCCAACGATCAAAACTCATAGCTATAAGCCATGACTTATGAGTTATTTTGGTGAAAAAACGTAGTTTGGGCTCTCAAAATATGCCTTCATAGTTTGTCAAGAAGATACGAGCCAACTAGAGTTGGAATACGTGAAACGGTATGAGTGTGATAAAAACCGATGGAAAACCGTCAGCTAGGTTTGAGCCGTTTGGACCTCAGTCTATCCGAAACGGCCAACAACCAAAACTCATAGCTATAAGCCACGACTTATGAGTTATTTTGGTGAAAAAATACAGCTTGGGCCCTAAAAATCAGCCTTCATAGTTTTTTGTGAAGATATGGGCCAACCGTAGTTGGAATACGTGAAACGGTATGAGAGCGATAAAAACCGACGAAACACCGTAGGGGTAGGTTGGAGCAGCTTGGACCTAGTTCGATGCGAAATGGGCCAACGACAAAAGCTCATCGCTCTAAGCCGTGACTTACGAGTTATTTTGGTGAAAAAAGGTAGTTTGGGCTCTCAAAATCAGCCTTCATAGTTTGTCAAGAAGATACGCGCTAACCGGAGTTAGAATACGAAAAACGATATGAGTGTGATAAAAGCCGATGAAAAACCGTAAGGCTAGGTTTGAGCCGTTTGGACCTAGTTCTACCGAAAACGGGCCAACGATCAAAACTCATAGCTATAAGCCATGACTTATGAGTTATTTTGGTCAAAAAACGTAGTTTGGGCTCTCAAAATCTGCCTTCATAGTTTGTCAAGAAGATACGGCCAACTAGAGTTTGAATACGTGAAACGGTATGAGTGTGATAAAAACCGATGGAAAATTGTCGAGCTAGGTTTGAGCCGTTTAGACCTAGGTCTATCCGAAACGGCCAACAACCAAAACTCATAGCTATAAGCCACAACTTATGAGTTATTTTGGTGAAAAAATGTAGTTTGGGCCCTCAAAATCAGCCTTCGTAGTTTTTTAAGAAGATATGGGCCAACTGGACTTGGAATACGTGAAACGATATGAGAGCGATAAAAACCGACGAAACACCGGTAGGCTAGGTCGGAGCAAGCTTGGACCTAGTTCGATGCGAAATGGGCCAACGACAAAAGCTCAACGCTCTAAGCCATGACTTACGAGATATTTTGGTGAAAAAAGGTAGTTTGGGCTCTCAAAATCAGCCTTCATAGTTTGTCAAGAAGATACGGCTAACCGGAGTTGGAATACGTAAAACGATACGAGTGTGATAAAAACCGATGAAAAACCGTAAGGCTAGGTTTGAGCCGTTTGGACCTAGTTCTACCGAAAACGGCCAACGACTAAAACTCATAGCTATAAGCCATGACTTATGAGTTATTTTGGTGAAAAAAGTAGTTTGGGCTCTCAAAATCCGCCTTCATAGTTTGTCAAGAAGATACGGGCAACCTAGAGTTGGAATACGAGAAACGGTATGAGTGTGATAAAAACCGATGGAAAAACTATCGTGCTAGGTTTGAGCCGTTTGAACCTAGGTCTATTCGAAACGGGCCAACAACCAAAACTCATAGCTATAAGCCACGACTTATGAGTTATTTTGGTGAAAAAATACAATTTAGGCCTTAAAAATCAGCCTTCATAGTTTTTCGAGAAGATATGGGCCAACCGGACTTGGAATACGTGAAACGGTATGAGAGCGATAAAACCGACGAAACCCGTAGGGCTAAGTTGAAGCAGCTTGGACCTAGTTTGATGCGAAACGGGCCAACGATAAAAGCTCATCGCTCTAAGCCTTGACTTACGAGTTATTTTGGTGAAAAAATGTAGTTTGGGCTCTCAAAATCGCCTTCATAGTTTGTCAAGAAGATACGGCTAACCGGAGTTGGAATACGTAAAACGATATGAGTGTGATAAAAGCCGATGAAAAACCGTAAGGCTAGGTTTGAGTCAGTTTGGACCTAGTTCTACCGAAAACAAGCCAACGACCAAAACTCATAGCTATAAGCCATGACTTATGAGTTATTTTGTTGAAAAAACGTAGTTTGGGTCGTCAAAATCTTCATTCATAGTTTGTCAAGAAGATACGAGCCAACTAGAGTTGGAATACGTGAAACGGTCCGAGTGTGATAAAACCGATGGAAAACCGTCGTGCTAGGTTCGAGCCGTTTGGACCTCAGTCTATCCGAAACGGCCAACAACCAAAACTCATAGCTATAAGCCACGACTTATGAGTTAATTTTTGGTGAAAAAATGTAGTTTCGGGCCCTCAAAATCAGCCTTTATAGTTTTTTAAGAAGATATGGGCTAACTGGACTTGGAATACGTGAAACGGTATGAGAGCGATAAAAACCGACGAAACACTATAGGGCTAGGTCGGAGCAGCTTCGACCTAGTTCGATGCGAAACGGGCCAACGAACCAAAGCTCATCGCTCTAAGCCATGACTTACGAGTCATTTTGGTGAAAAAAGGTAGTTTGGGCTCTCAAAATCAGCCTTCATAGTTTGTCAAGAAGATACGTGCCAACTAGAGTTGGAATACGTCAAACGGTATGAGTGTGATAAAAACCGATGGAAAAACTATCAAGCTAGGTTTGAGCCGTTTGGACCTCAGTTCTATCCGAAACGTGCCAACAACCAAAACTCATAGCTATAAGCCACGACTTATGAGTTATTTTGGTGAAAAAATATAGTTTTTGGCCCTAAAAATCAGCCTTCATAGTTTTTGGAGAAGATATGGGCCAACCGGACTTGGATTACGTGAAACGGTATGAGAGCGATAAAACCGACGAAACACCGTAGGCGAGGTCGGAGCAATTTGGACCTAGTTCGATGCGAAATGGGCCAACGACAAAAGCTCATCGCTCTAAGCCGTGACTTACGAATTATTTTGGTGAAAAAAGGTTGTTTGTGTTCTAAAAATCAGCCTTCATAGTTTGTCAAGAAGATACGGCTAACTGGCAGCTCGATACGTGAAATGATATAAGTGTGATAAAAGCTTATGAAAAACCGTAAGGCTAGGTTTGAGTTGTTTGGACCTAGTTCTACCGAAATGGGCCAACGACCAAAACTCATAGCTATAAGCCATGACTTATGAGTTATTTTGTTGAAAAAACAAAGTTTGGGCTCTCAAAATCTACCTTCATAGTTTGTCAAGAAGATACGGCCAACTAGAGTTGGAATACGTGAAACGGTATGAGTGTGATAAAATCGATGGAAAACCTATCGTGCTAGGTTTGAGCCGTTTGGACTCCAGTCTATCCGAAACGGCCAACAACCAAAACTCATAGCTATAAGCCACGACTTATGAGTTATTTTGGTGAAAAAATATAGTTTGGGCCCTAAAAATCGCCTTCATAGTTTTTCGAGAAGATATGGGCCAACCGGACTTGGAATACTTGAAACGGTATGATAGCGATAAAAACCGACGAAACCCGTAGGCTAAGTCGGAGCAAGCTTGGACCTAGTTCGATGCGAAACGGCTAACGATAAAAGCTCATCGCTCTAAGCCTTGACTTACGAGTTATTTTTGTGAAAAAAGGTAGTTTGGGCTCTCAAAATCGCCTTCATAGTTTGTCAAGAAGATACGGCTAACCGGAGTTGGAATACGTAAAACCATACGAGTGTGATAAAACCGATGAAAAACCGTAAGGCTAGGTTTGAGTCGTTTGGACCTACTTCTACCGAAAACATGCCAACGACCAAAACTCATAGCTATAAGCCATGACTTATGAGTTATTTTCGTGAAAAAATGTAGTTTGGGCCCTCAAAATCAGCCTTTCATAGTTTTTTAAGATATGGGCCAACCGGACTTGGAATACGTGAAACGGTATGAGAGCGATAAAACCGACGAAACACCGTAGGCTAGGTCGGAGTAGCTTGGACCTAGTTTGATGCGAAACGGCCAACGATAAAAGCTCATCGCTCTAAGCCTTGACTTACGAGTTATTTTGGTGAAAAAAAGTAGTTTGGGCTCTCAAAATCGCCTTCATAGTTTGTCAAGAAGATACGGCTAACTGGAGTTGGAATACGTGAAACGGTATGAGTTTGATAAAACCGATGGAAAATTGTCGGCTAGGTTTGAGCCGTTTCGACTTAGGTCTATCTCGAAATCGGCCAGACCAAAACTCATAGCTATAAGCCACGACTTATGAGTTATTTTGGTGAAAAAATGTAGTTTGGACTCTCAAAATCAGCCTTTATAGTTTTTTAAGAAGATATGTGCCAACTGGACTTGGAATACGTGAAACGGTATGAGAGCGATAAAACCGACGAAACACCGTAGGCTAGGTCGGAGCAATTTGGACCTAGTTCGATGCGAAACGGCTAACGATAAAAGCTCATCGCTCTAAGCCTCGACTTACGAGTTATTTTTGTGAAAAAAGGTAGTTTGGGCTCTCAAAATCGCCTTCATAGTTTGTCAAGAAGATACGGCTAACCGGAGTCGGAATACGTAAAACCATACGAGTGTGATAAAAACCGATGAAAAAACCGTAAGGCTAGGTTTGAGCCGTTTGGACCTACTTCTACCGAAAACAGTGCCAACGACCAAAACTCATAGCTATAAGCCATGACTTATGAGTTATTTTCGGGAAAAAATGTAGTTTGGGCCCTCAAAATCGCCTTTCATAGTTTTTTAAGAAGATATGGGCCAACCGGACTTGGAATACGTGAAACTGTATGAGAGCGATAAAACCGACGAAACACCGTAGGCTAGGTCGGAGTAGCTCGGACCTAGTTTGATGCGAAACGGCCAACGATAAAAGCTCATCGCTCTAAGCCTTGACTTACGAGTTATTTTGGTGAAAAAAAGTAGTTTGGGCTCTCAAAATCGCCTTCATAGTTTGTCAAGAAGATACGGCTAACTGGAGTTGGAATACGTGAAACGGTATGAGTTTGATAAAAACCGATGGAAAATTGTCGGCTAGGTTTGAGCCGTTTCGACTTAGGTCTATCCGAAATCGGCCGAGACCAAAACTCATAGCTATAAGCCACGACTTATGAGTTATTTTGGTGAAAAAATGTAGTTTGGACTCTCAAAATCAGCCTTTATAGTTTTTTAAGAAGATATGTGCCAACCGGACTTGGAATACGTGAAACGGTATGAGAGCGATAAAAACCGACGAAACACCGTAGGGCTAGGTCGGAGCAGCTTGGACCTAGTTCGATGCGAAATGGGCCAACGACAAAAGCTCATCATTCTAAGCCGTGACTTACGAGTTATTTTGGTGAAAAAAGGTAGTTCGGGCTCTCAAAATCGCCTTCATAGTTTGTCGTTAAGATACGGCTAACCGGAGTTGGATACGTGAAATGATATAAGTGTGATAAAAGCCGATGAAAAAATTTTAAGGCTAGGTTCGAGATGTTTGGACCTAGTTCTACCGAAAACCGGCCAACGACCAAAACTCATAGCCATAAGCCATGACTTATGAGTTATTTTGGTGAAAAAACGTAGTTTGGGCTCTCAAAATCGCCTTCATACTTTGTCAAGAAGATACGGCCAACTAGAGTTGGAATACGTGAAACTAGTATGAGTGTGATAAAAACCGATGGAAAAACCGTCTGGCTAGGTTCGAGCCGTTTGGACCTCAGTCTATCTAAAACGGCCAACAACCAAAACTCATAGCTATAAGCCACGACTTATGAGTTATTTTGGTGAAAAAACGTAGTTTGGGCTCTCAAAATCTACCTTCACAGCTTGTCAAGAAGATACGGCCAACTAGAGTTGGAATACGTGAAACGGTATGAGTGTGATAAAATCGATGGAAAACCTATCATGCTAGGTTTGAGCCGTTTGGACCCAGTCTATCCGAAACGGCCAACAACCAAAACTCATAGCTATAAGCCACGACTTATGAGTTATTTTGGTGAAAAAATATAGTTTGGGCCCTAAAAATCAGCCTTCATAGTTTTTTGAGAAGATATGGGCCAACCGGACTTGGAATACGTGAAACGGTATGAGAGCGATAAAACCGACGAAACCCGTAGGGCTAAGTCGGAGCAGCTTTGACCTAGTTCGATGCGAAACGAGCCAACGATAAAAGCTCATCGCTCTAAGCCTTGACTTACGAGTTATTTTGGTGAAAAAAGGTAGTTTGGGCTCTCAAAATCAGCCTTCATAGTTTGTCAAGAAGATATGGGCTAACCGGAGTTGGAATACGTAAAACGATACGAGTGTGATAAAACCGATGAAAAACCTATAAGGCTAGGTTTGAGCCGTTTGGACCTAGTTCTACCGAAAACAAGCCAACGACCAAAACTCATAGCTATAAGCCATGACTTATGAGTTATTTTGGTGAAAAAACGTAGTTTGGGCTCTCAAAATCTACCTTCATAGTTTGTCAAGAAGATACGGCCAACTAGAGTTGGAATACGTGAAACGGTATGAGTGTCATAAAAACCGATGGAAAACCGTCATGCTAGGTTTAAGCCGTTTGGACTCTAGGTTTATCCGAAACGGGCCAACAACCAAAACTCATAGATATAAGCCACGACTTATGAGTTATTTTGGTGAAAAAATACAATTTGGGTCCTCAAAATCAGCCTTCATAATTTTTTGAAGATATGGGCCAACCGGACTTGGAATACGTGAAACGGTATGAGAGCGATAAAACCGACCAAACCCCGTAGGGCTAGGTTGGAGCAAGCTTGGACCTAGTTCGATGCGAAATGGGCCAACGACAAAAACTCATCGCTCTAAGCCTTGACTTACGAGTTATTTTGGTGAAAAAAGGTAGTTTGGGCTCTCAAAATCAGCCTTCATAGTTTGTCAAGGAGATACGGCTAACCGGAGTTGGAATACGTAAAACGATATGAGTGTGATAAAAACCGATGAAAAACCGTAAGGCTAGGTTTGAGCCGTTTGGACCTAGTTCTACCGAAAACGAGCCAACGACCAAAACTCATAGCTATAAGCCATGACTTATGACTTATTTTGTTGAAAAAACGTAGTTCAAGTCGTCAAAATCTTCATTCATAGTTTGTCAAGAAGATACGAGCCAACTAGAGTTGGAATACGTGAAACGGTATGAGTGTGATAAAACCGATGGAAAACCGTCGTGCTAGGTTTGAGCCGTTTGGACCTAAGTCTATCCGAAACGGCCAACAACCAAAACTCATAGCTATAAGCCATGACTTATGAGTTATTTTCATGAAAAAATGTAGTTTCGAGCCCTCAAAATCAGCCTTGCATAGTTTTTTAAGAAGATATGGGCTAATTGGACTTGGAATACGTGAAACGGTATGAGAGCGATAAAAATTGACAAAACACCGTAGGCTAGGTCGGAGCAAGCTTGGACCTAGTTCGATGCGAAATGGGCCAACGACAAAAGCTCATCGCTCTAAGCCGTGACTTACGAGTTATTTTGGTGAAAAAAGGTAGTTTGGGCTCTCAAAATCGCATTCATAGTTTGTCAAGCAAGATACGGCTAACCGGAGTTGGAATACGTAAAACGATACGAGTGTGATAAAAACTCGATGAAAAACCGTAAGGCTAGGTTCGAGCCGTTTGGACCTAGTTCTACCGAAAACGGGCCAACGACCAAAACTCATAGCTATAAGCCATGACTTACGAGTTATTTTGGTGAAAAAACGTAGTTCGGGCTCTCAAAATATGCCTTCATAGTTTGTCAAGAAGATACGAGCCAACTAGAGTCGGAATACGTGAAACGGTATGAGTGTCATAAAACCGATGGAAAACCGTAAGTGCCAGGTTCGAGCCGTTTGGACCTCAGTCTATCCGAAACGGCCAACAACCAAAACTCATAGCTATAAGCCACGACTTATGAGTTATTTTGGTGAAAAAATACAGCTTGGTTCCTAAAAATCAGCCTTCATAGTTTTTTGAGAAGATATGGGCCAACCGGACTTGGAATACGTGAAACGGTATGAGAGCGATAAAACCGACGAAACCCCGTAGGGCTAGGTTGGAGCAAGCTTGGACCTAGTTCGATGCGAAATGGGCCAACGACAAAAGCTCATCGCTCTAAGCCGTGACTTACGAGTTATTTTGGTGAAAAAAGGTAGTTTGGGCTCTCAAAATCGCCTTCATAGCTTGTCGTGAAGATACGTGCCAACTGGAGTTGGAATACGTCAAACGATATGAGTGTGATAAAAACCGATGGAAAAACCGTAAGGCTAGGTTTGAGCCGTTTGGACCTAGTTTTACCGAAAACGGCCAACGACCAAAACTCATAGCTATAAGCCATGACTTATGAGTTATTTTGGTGAAAAAACGTAGTTCGGGTCGTCAAAATCTGCCTTCATAGTTTGTCAAGAAGATACGGCCAACTAGAGTTGGAATACGTGAAACGGTATGAGTGTGATAAAAACCGATGGAAAACCGTCAGCTAGGTTTGAGCCGTTTGGACCTCAGTCTATCCGAAACGGCCAACAACCAAAACTCATAGCTATAAGCCACGACTTATGAGTTATTTTGGTGAAAAAATACAGCTTGGGCCCTAAAAATCAGCCTTTATAGTTTTTCGAGAAGATATGGGCCAACCGGACTTGGAATACGTGAAACGGTATGAGAGCGATAAAACCGACGAAACCTATAGGGCTAAGTTGGAGCAGCTTGGACCAAGTTCGATGCGAAAAGGGCCAACGATAAAAGCTCATCGCTCTAAGCCTTGACTTACGAGTTATTTTGGTGAAAAAATGTAGTTTGGGCTCTCAAAATCGCCTTCATAGTTTGTCGAGAAGATACGGCTAACCGGAGTTGGAATACGTAAAACGATACGAGTTTGATAAAAACCGATGAAAAACCGTACGGCTAGGTTTGAGCCGTTTGGACCTAGTTCTATCGAAAACAGTGCCAACGACCAAAACTCATAGCTATAAGCCATGACTTATGAGTTATTTTGTTGAAAAAACGTAGTTCGGGTCGTCAAAATCTTCCTTTATAGTTTGTCAAGAAGATACGAGCCAACTAGAGTCGGAATACGTGAAACGGTATGAGTGTGATAAAAACATATGGAAAAACCGTCGTGCTAGGTTTGAGCCGTTTGGACTCCAGTCTATCCGAAACGGGCCAACAACCAAAACTCATAGCTATAAGCCACGACTTATGAGTTATTTTGGTGAAAAAATACAAGTTGGGCCCTAAAAATCAGCCTTCATAGTTTTTCGAGAAGATATGGGCCAACTGGACTTGGAATACGTGAAACGGTATGAGAGCGATAAAACCGACGAAACCCGTAGGGCTAAGTTGGAGCAGCTTGGACCTAGTTTGATGCGAAACGGGCCAACGATAAAAGCTCATCGCTCTAAGCCTTGACTTACGAGTTATTTTGGTGAAAAAATGTAGTTTGGGCTCTCAAAATCAGCCTTCATAGTTTGTCAGTAAGATACGGCTAACCGGAGTTGGAATACGTAAAACGATACGAGTGTGATAAAAACCGATGAAAAACCGTAAGGCTAGGTTTGAGCCGTTTGGACCTAGTTCTACCGAAAATGTGCCAACGACCAAAACTCATAGCTATAAGCCATGACTTATGAGTCATTTTGTTGAAAAAACGTAGTTTGGGTCGTCAAAATCTTCCTTTATAGTTTGTAAAGAAGATACGAGCCAACTAGAGTTGGAATACGTGAAACGGTATGAGTGTGATAAAAACTCGATGGAAAACCGTCGTGCTAGGTTTGAGCCGTTTGGACCTCAGGTCTATCCGAAACGGCCAACAACCAAAACTCATAGCTATAACCACGACTTATGAGTTATTTTTGTGAAAAAATGTAGTTTCGGGCCCTCAAAATCAGCCTTCATAGTTTTTTTAGAAGATATGGGCCAACTGGACTTGGAATACGTGAAACGGTATGAGAGCGATAAAACCGACGAAACACTATAGGGCTAAGTCGGAGCAAGCTTGGACCTAGTTCGATTCGAAATAGGCCAACGACAAAAGCTCATCGCTCTAAGCCGTGACTTACGAGTTATTTTGGCGAAATAAGGTTGTTTGTGTTCTCAAAATCAGCCTTCATAGTTTGTCAAAAAGATACGGCTAACCGGAGCCGGATACGTGAAATGATATAAGTGTGATAAAAGCCGATGAAAAACCGTAAGGCTAGGTTCGAGTTGTTTGGACCTAGTTCTACCGTAAACGGCCAACGACCAAAACTCATAGCTATAAGCCATGACTTATGAGTTATTTTGTTGAAAAAACATAGTTTGGGCACTCAAAATCTACCTTCATAAGTATGTCAAGAAGATACGGCCAACTAGAGTTGGAATACGTCAAACGGTATGAGTGTGATAAAACCGATGGAAAACCTATCAAGCTAGGTTTGAGCCGTTTGGACCTCAGTCTATCTAAAACGGGCCAACAACCAAAACTCATAGCTATAAGCCACGACTTATGAGTTATTTTGGTGAAAAAATGTAGTTTGGGCCCTCAAAATCACCTTCATAGTTTTTTAAGAAGATATGGGCCAACCGGACTTGGAATACGTGAAACGGTATGAGAGCGATAAAAATTGACGAAACCCGTAGGGCTAAGTTGGAGCAAGCTTGGACCTAGTTCGATGCGAAACGAGCCAACGATAAAAGCTCATCGCTCTAAGCCTTGACTTACGAGTTATTTTGGTGAAAAAAGGTAGTTTGGGCTCTCAAAATCGCCTTCATAGTTTGTCAAGAAGATACGGCTAACCGGAGTTGGAATACGTAAAACGATATGAGTGTGATAAAAATTGATGAAAAAATGTAAGGCTAGGTTTGAGCCGTTTGGACCTAGTTCTACCGAAAACAAGCCAACGACCAAAACTCATAGCTATAAGCCATGACTTATGAGTTATTTTGTTGAAAAAACGTAGTTTGGGCTCGTCAAAATCTTCATTCATAGTTTGTCAAGAAGATACAAGCCAACTAGAGTTGGAATACGTGAAACGGTATGAGTGTGATAAAAACCGATGGAAAACCGTCATGCTAGGTTTGAGCCGTTTGGACTCCAGTCTATCTCGAAACGGGCTAACAACCAAAACTCATAGCTATAAGCCACGACTTATGAGTTATTTTGGTGAAAAAATGTAGTTTCGGGCCCTCAAAATCAGCCTTCATAGTTTTTTAAGAAGATATGGGCTAACCGGACTTGGAATACGTGAAACGGTATGAGAGCGATAAAAATTGACGAAACACCGTAGGGCTAGGTTGGAGCAAGCTTGGACCTAGTTCGATGCGAAATGGGCCAATGACAAAAGCTCTCGCTCTCAGCCGTGACTTACGAGTTATTTTGGTGAAAAAAGGTAGTTTGGGCTCTCAAAATAAGTCTTCATAGTTTGTCAAAAAGATACGGCTAACCGGAGTTGGAATACGTAAAACGATATGAGTGTGATAAAAACTCGATGAAAAACCGTAAGGCTAGGTTTGAGCCGTTTGGACCTAGGCTCTACCGAAAACGGGCCAACGACCAAAACTCATAGCTATAAGCCATGACTTATGAGTTATTTTGGTGAAAAAACGTAGTTTGGGTTCTCAAAATATGCCTTCATAGTTTGTCAAGAAGATACGAGCCAACTAGAGTTGGAATACGTGAAACGGTATGAGTGTCATAAAAACCGATGGAAAAACTGTCAGGCTAGGTTTGAGCCGTTTGGACCCAGGTCTATCCGAAACGGGCCAACAACCAAAACTCATAGCTATAAGCCACGACTTATGAGTTATTTTGGTGAAAAAATACAGTTTGGGTCCTAAAAATCAGCCTTCATAGTTTTTTGAGAAGATATGGGCCAACTGGACTTGGAATACGTGAAACGGTATGAGAGCGATAAAAACCGACGAAACCCCGTAGGGCTAGGTTGGAGCAGCTTGGACCTAGTTCGATGCGAAATGGGCCAACGACAAAAGCTCATCGCTCTAAGCCGTGACTTACGAGTTATTTTGGTGAAAAAAGGTAGTTTGGGCTCTCAAAATCAGCCTTCATAGTTTGTCAAGAAGATACGTGCCAACTAGAGTTGGAATACGTCAAACGATATGAGTGTGATAAAAACCGATGGAAAAACCGTAAGGCTAGGTTTGAGCCGTTTGGACCTAGTTCTACCGAAAACGGGCCAACGACCAAAACTCATAGCTATAAGCCATGACTTATGAGTTATTTTGGTGAAAAAACGTAGTTTGGGCTCTCAAAATCCGCCTTCATAGTTTGTCAAGAAGATACGGCCAACTAGAGTTGGAATACGTGAAACGGTATGAGTGTGATAAAAACCGATGGAAAAACTATCAGCTAGGTTTGAGCCGTTCGGACCTAGGTCTATCCGAAACGGGCCAACAACCAAAACTCATAGCTATAAGCCACGACTTATGAGTTATTTTGGTGAAAAAACGTAGTTTGGGCTCTCAAAATCTGCCTTCATATTTTGTGAAGAAGATATGGGCCAACTAGAGTTGGAATACGTGAAACGGTATGAGTGTGATAAAAACCGATGGAAAACCGTCGTGCTAGGTTTGAGCCGTTTGGACCTCAGTTCTATCCGAAACGGGCCAACAACAAAAACACATAGCTATAAGCCACGACTTATGAGTTATTTTGGTGAAAAAATGTAGTTTGGGCCCTCAAAATCAGCCTTCATAGTTTTTTAAGAAGATATGGGCCAATTGGACTTGGAATACGTGAAACGGTATGAGAGCGATAAAAACCGACGAAACACCGTAGGGCTAGGTTGGAGCAAGCTTGACGTAGTTCGATGCGAAATGGGCCAACGACAAAAGCTCATCATTCTAAGCCGTGACTTACGAGTTATTTTGGTGAAAAAAGGTAGTTGGGCTCTCAAAATCAGCCTTCATAGTTTGTCAAGAAGATACGGCTAACCGGAGTTGGATACGTGAAATGATATAAGTGTGATAAAAGCCGATGAAAAACCGTAAGGCTAGGTTTGAGTTGTTTGGACCTAGTTCTACCGAAACAGGCTAACGACCAAAACTCATAGCTATAAGCCATGACTTATGAGTTATTTTGTTGAAAAAACATAGTTTGGGCTCTCAAAATCTACCTTCATAGTTTGTCAAGAAGATACGGCCAACTAGAGTTGGAATACGTGAAACGGTATGAGTCCGATAAAAACTAATGGAAAAATTATCGTGCTTGGTTTGAGCCGTTTGGACCTCAGGTCTATCTCGAAACGGCCAACAACAAAAACTCATAGGTATAAGCCACGACTTATGAGTTATTTTGGTGAAAAAATACAGCTTAGGCCCTAAAAATCAGCCTTCATAGTTTTCTCGAGAAGATATGGGAAAACCGGACTTGGAATACGTGAAACAAGATGAGAGCGATAAAACCGACGAAACCTATAGTGGCTACGTTGGAGCAAGCTTGGACCTAGTTCGATGCGAAATGGGCCAACGATAAAAGCTCATCGCTCTAAGCCTTGACTTACTAGTTATTTTGGTGAAAAAATGTAGTTTGGGCTCTCAAAATCGCCTTCATAGTTTGTCAAGAAGATACGGCTAACCGGAGTTGGAATACGTAAAACGATACGAGTGTGATAAAAACTCGATGAAAAACCGTAAGGCTAGGTTTGAGCCGATCGGACCTAGTTCTATCGAAAACAGTGCCAACGACCAAAACTCATAGCTATAAGCCATGACTTATGAGTTATTTTGGTGAAAAAACGTAGTTCGGGCTCTCAAAATCCGCCTTCATAGTTTGTCAAGAAGATACGGCCAACTAGAGTTTGAATACGTGAAACTGTATGAGTGTGATAAAAACCGATGGAAAATTGTCGTGCTAGGTTTGAGCCGTTTGGACCTAGGTCTATCCGAAACGGCCAAAGAACTAAAACTCATAGCTATAAGCCACGACTTATGAGTTATTTTGGTGAAAAAATGTAGTTTGGGCCCTCAAAATCAGCCTTCATAGTTTTTTGAAGATATGGACCAACCGGACTTGGAATACGTGAAACGGTATGAGAGCAATAAAAACCGACGAAACACCGTAGGGCTAGGTTGGAGCAGCTTGACGTAGTTCGATGCGAAATGGGCCAACGATAAAAGCTCATCGCTCTAAGCCGTGACTTACGAGTTATTTTGGTGAAAAAAGGTAGTTTGGGCTCTCAAAATCGCCTTCATAGTTTGTCAAAAAGATACGGCTAACCGGAGTTGGAATACGTAAAACGATACGAGTGTGATAAAAACTCGATGAAAAAATTATAAGGCTAGGTTTGAGCCGTTTGGACCTAGTTCTACCGAAAACGGGCCAACGACCAAAACTCATAGCTATAAGCCATGACTTATGAGTTATTTTAGTGAAAAAATGTAGTTTGGGCACTTAAAATCCGCCTTAATAGTTTGTCAAGAAGATACGGCCAACTAGAGTTGGAATACGTGAAACGGTATGAGTGTGATAAAAACCGATGGAAAAACTATCGTGCTAGGTTTGAGCCGTTTGGACCTCGGTCTATCCGAAACGGCCAACAACAAAAACTCATAGCTATAAGCCACGACTTATGAGTTATTTTGGTGAAAAAAGGTAGTTTGGCTCTCAAAATCAATCTTCATAGTTTGTCGAAGATACGGCTAACCGGAGTTGGATACGTGAAATGATATAAGTGTGATAAAAGCCGATGAAAAAACGGTAAGGCTAGGTTTGAGTTGTTTGGACCTAGTTCTACCGAAACGAGCTAACGACCAAAACTCATAGCTATAAGCCATGACTTATGAGTTATTTTGTTGAAAAAACATAGTTTGGGCTCTCAAAATCTACCTTCATAGTTTGTCAAGAAGATACGGGCCAACTAGAGTTGGAATACGTGAAACGGTATGAGTCCGATAAAAACTAATGGAAAAACTATCGTGCTTGGTTTGAGCCGTTTGGACCTCAGTTCTATCCGAAACGGGCCAACAACAAAAACTCATAGGTATAAGCCACGACTTATGAGTTATTTTTGTGAAAAAATGTAGTTCGGGCCCTCAAAATCAGCCTTCATAGTTTTTTAAGAAGATATGGGCCAATTGGACTTGGAATACGTGAAACGGTAGGAGAGCGATAAAAACCGACGAAACACTATAGGGCTAGGTTGGAGTAGTTTGGACCTAATTCGATGCGAAATGGGCCAACGACAAAAGGTCATCATTCTAAGCCGTGACTTACGAGTTATTTTGGTGAAAAAAGGTAGTTTGGGCTCTCAAAATCGGCCTTCATAGTTTGTCAAGAAGATACGGGCTAACAGGAGTTGGAATACGTAAAACAATACGAGTGTGATAAAAACCGATGAAAAACCGTAAGGCTAGGTTTGAGCCGTTTGGACCTAGTTCTACCGAAAACGGGCCAACGACCAAAACTCATAGCTATAAGCCATGACTTATGAGTTATTTTGTTGAAAAAACATAGTTTGGGCTCTCAAAATCTACCTTTATAGTTTGTCAAGAAGATACGGGCCAACTAGAGTTGGAATACGTGAAACGGTATGAGTGTGATAAAAACCGATGGAAAACCGTCGTGCTAGGTTTGAGCCGTTTGGACCTAGTCTCATCCGAAACGGCCAACAACCAAAACTCATAGCTATAAGCCACGACTTATGAGTTATTTTGGTGAAAAAATACAGCTTGGGCCATAAAAATCAGCCTTCATAGTTTTTTGAGAAGATATGAGCCAACCGGACTTGGTATACGTGAAACGGTATGAGAGCGATAAAAACCGACGAAACACCGTAGGGCTAAGTTGGAGCAGCTTGGACCTAGTTCGATGCGAAATGAGCCAACGACAAAAGCTCATCGCTCTAAGCCGTGACTTACGAGTTATTTTGGTGAAAAAAGGTAGTTTGGGCTCTCAAAATCGCCTTCATAGTTTGTCAAGAAGATACGGCTAACTGGAGTTGGAATACGTAAAACGATATGAGTTTGATAAAAACCGATGGAAAATTGTCGGCTAGGTTTGAGTCAGTTTGGACCTAGTTCTACCGAAAACGGGCCAACGACCAAAACTCATAGCTATAAGCCATGACTTATGAGTTATTTTGGTGAAAAAACGTAGTTTGGGCTCTCAAAATCCGCCTTCATATTTTGTCAAGAAGATACGGGCCAACTAGAGTTGGAATACGTGAAACGGTATGAGTGTGATAAAAACCGATGGAAAAACTATCGTGCTAGGTTTGAGTCGTTTGGACCTAGGTCTATCCGAAACGGCTAACAACCAAAACTCATAGCTATAAGCCACGACTTATGAGTTATTTTGGTGAAAAAATACAGCTTGGGCCCTAAAAATCAGCCTTCATAGTTTTTTGAGAAGATATGGGACAACTAGACTTGGAATACGTGAAACGATATGAGAGCGATAAAAACTAACGAAACCTATAGGGCTACGTTGGAGCAGCTTGGACCTAGTTCGATGCGAAACGGGCCAACGATAAAAGCTCATCGCTCTAAGCCTTGACTTACTAGTTATTTTGGTGAAAAAAGGTTGTTTATGTTCTCAAAATCAGCCTTCATAATTTGTCGTGAAGATACGGCTAACCGGAGTTGGAATACGTAAAACGATATGAGTGTGATAAAAACCGATGAAAAACCGTAAGGCTAGGTTTGAGTCTGTTTGCACCTAGTTCTACCGAAAACGGGCCAACGACCAAAACTCATAGCTATAAGCCATGACTTATGAGTTATTTTGGTGAAAAAACGTAGTTTGGGCTCTCAAAATCGCCTTCATAGTTTGTCAAGAAGATACGAGCCAACTAGAGTTGGAATACGTGAAACGGTATGAGTGTGATAAAAACTCGATGGAAAACCGTCGTGCTAGGTTTGAGCCGTTTGGACCTAGTGTCTATCCGAAACGGCCAACAACAAAAACTCATAGGTATAAGCCACGACTTATGAGTTATTTTTGTGAAAAAATGTAGTTTGGGCCCTCAAAATCGACCTTAATTGTTTTTTAAAAAGATATGGGCCAACTGGACTTGGAATACGTGAAACGGTATGAGAGCGATAAAAACGGACGAAACACCTGTAGGCTAGGTTGGAGCGAGCTTGGACCTAGTTCGATGCGAAATGGGCCAACGACAAAAGCTCATCGCTCTAAGCCGTGACTTATGAGTTATTTTGGTGAAAAAAGGTAGTTTGGGCTCTCAAAATCAGCCTTCATAGTTTGTCAGAAGATACGGCTAACCGGAGTCGGAATACGTAAAATGATATGAGTGTGATAAAAACCGATGAAAAACCGTAAGGCTAGGTTTGAGTCGTTTGGACCTAGTTCTACCGAAAACGGGCCAACGACCAAAACTCATAGCTATAAGCCATGACTTATTAGTTATTTTGGTGAAAAAACGTAGTTTGGGCTCTCAAAATCCGCCTTCATAGTTTGTCAAGAAGATACCGGCCAACTAGAGTTGGAATACGTGAAACGGTATGAGTGTGATAAAAACCGATGGAAAAACTATCGAGCTAGGTTTGAGTCAGTTTGGACCTAAGTATATCCGAAACGGTCAACAACCAAAACTCATAGCTGAAGCCACGACTTATGAGTTATTTTGGTGAAAAAATACAGCTTGGGCCCTAAAAATCAGCCTTCATAGTTTTTCGAGAAGATATGGGCCAACTGGACTTGGAATACGTGAAACGGTATGAGAGCGATAAAACCGACGAAACCCGTAGGGCTAAGTTAGAGCAGCTTGGACCTAGTTTGATGCGAAACGGGCCAACGATAAAAGCTCATGGCTCTAAGCCTTGACTTACGATTTATTTTGGTGAAAAAATGTAGTTTGGGCTCTCAAAATCGGCCTTCATAGTTTGTCAAGAAGATACGGCTAACCGGAGTTGGAATACGTAAAACGATATGAGTTTGATAAAACCGATGAAAAACCGTAAGGCTAGGTTTGAGCCGTTTGGACCTAGTTCTACCAAAAACAGAGCCAACGACCAAAACTCATAGCTATAAGCCATGACTTATGAGTTATTTTGTTTGAAAAACGAAGTTTGGGTCGTCAAAATCAGCTTTAATAGTTTTTTGAGAAGATATGGGCCAACTGGACTTTGAATACGTGAAACGGTATGAGAGCGATAAAACCGACGAAACCCGTAGGCTAAGTTGGAGCAAGCTTGGACCTAGTTCGATGCGAAACGAGCCAACGATAAAAGCTCATCGCTCTAAGCCTTGACTTACGAGTTATTTTGGTGAAAAAAGGTAGTTTGGGCTCTCAAAATCGGCCTTCATAGTTTGTCAAGAAGATACGGCTAACCGGAGTTGGAATACGTAAAACGATATGAGTTTGATAAAAACCGATGAAAAACCGTAAGGCTAGGTTTGAGCCGTTTTGACCTAGTTCTAACGAAAATAGGCCAACGACCAAAACTCATAGCTATAAGCCATGACTTATGTGTTATTTTGTTGAAAAAACGTAGTTTGAGTCGTCAAAATCTTCCTTTATAGTTTGTCAAGAAGATACGAGCCAATTAGAGTTGGAATACGTGAAACGGTATGAGTGTGATAAAAAACCGATGGAAAAACCGTAAGGCTAGGTTTGAGCCGTTTGGACCTCAGTCTATCCGAAACGGGCCAAAAACAAAAACTCATAGCTATAAGCCACGACTTATGAGTTATTTTGGTGAAAAAATGTAGTTTGGGCCCTCAAAATCAGCCTTCATAGTTTTTTAAGAAGATATGGGCCAACCGGACTTGGAATACGTGAAACGGTATGAGAGCGATAAAAACCGACGAAACACCGTAGGGCTAAGTTGGAGCAGCTTGGACCTAGTTCGATGCGAAATGGGCCAACGACAAAAGCTCATCGCTCTAAGCCGTGACTTACGAGTTATTTTGGCGAAAGAAGGTCGTTTGTGTTCTAAAAATCAGTCTTCATAGTTTGTCAAAAAGATACGGATAACCGGAGTTGGATACGTGAAATGATATAAGTGTGATAAAAGCCGATGAAAAACCGTAAGGCTAGGTTTGAGTTGTTTGGACTTAGTTCTACCGAAAACGGGCCAACGACCAAAACTCATAGCTATAAGCCATGACTTATGAGTTATTTTGTTGAAAAAACATAGTTTGGGCTCTCAAAATCTACTTTCATAGTTTGTCAAGAAGATATGGGCCAACTAGAGTTGGAATACGTGAAACGGTATGAGTGTGATAAAAACCGATGGAAAAACCGTCGAGCTATGTTTGAGCCGTTTGGACCTGAGTCTATCCGAAACGGCCAACAACCAAAACTCATAGCTATAAGCCACGACTTATGAGTTATTTTGGTGAAAAAATACAGCTTGGGCCCTAAAAATCAGCCTTCATAGTTTTTTGAGAAGATATGGGACAACCGGACTTGGAATACGTGAAACGAGTATGAGAGCGATAAAACCGACGAAACCCGTAGGGCTAAGTTGGAGCAAGCTTGGACCTAGTTTGATGCGCAACGGGCCAACGATGAAAGCTCATCGCTCTAAGCCTTGACTTACGAGTTATTTTGGTGAAAAAATATAGTTTGGCCTCTCAAAATCAGCCTTCATAGTTTGTCAAGAAGATACGGCTAACCGGAGTTGGAATACGTAAAACGATATGAGTTTGATAAAAACCGATGAAAAACCGTAAGGCTAGGTTTGAGTCGTTTGGACCTAGTTCTACGAAAAACGAGCCAACGACCAAAACTCATAGCTATAAGCCATGACTTATGAGTTATTTTGGTGAAAAAACATAGTTTGAGTCGTCAAAATCTTCCTTTATAGTTTGTCAAGAAGATACGAGCCAACTAGAGTTGGAATACGTGGAACGGTATGAGTGTGATAAAAACCGATGGAAAACCGTCGAGCTAGGTTTGAGTCCGTTTGGACCCAGGTCTATCCGAAACGGGCCAACAACAAAAACTCATAGCTATAAGCCACGACTTATGAGTTATTTTGGTGAAAAAATGTAGTTTGGGCCCTCAAAATCAGCCTTCATAGTTTTTTAAGAAGATATGGGCCAATTGGACTTGGAATACGTGAAACGGTATGAGAGCGATAAAACCGACGAAACACCGTAGGGCTAGGTTGGAGCAAGCTTGGACCTAGTTCGATGCGAAATGGGCCAACGACAAAAGCTCATCATTCTAAGCCTTGACTTACGAGTTATTTTGGTGAAAAAATATAGTTTGGCCTCTCAAAATCGGCCTTCATAGTTTGTCAAGAATATACGGCTAATCGGAGTTGGAATACGTAAAACAATATGAGTGTGATAAAAACCGATGAAAAACCGTAAGGCTAGGTTTGAGCCGTTTGGACCTAGTTCTACCGAAAACGGGCCAACAACCAAAACTCATAGCTATAAGCCATGACTTATGAGTTATTTTGGTGAAAAAACATAGTTTGGGCTCTCAAAATCTACCTTCATATTTTGTCAAGAAGATACGGGCCAACTAGAGTTGGAATACGTGAAACGGTATGAGTGTGATAAAAACCGATGGAAAAACCGTCGTGCTAGGTTTGAGCCGTTTGGACTCCAGTCTATCCGAAACGGGCCAACAACCAAAACTCATAGCTATAAGCCACGACTTACGAGTTATTTTGGTGAAAAAATACAATTTGGGCCCTAAAAATCAGCCTTCATAGTTTTTTGAGAAGATATGGGATAACCGGACTTGGAATACGTGAAACGAGTATGAGAGCGATAAAAACCGACGAAACCTATAGGGCTAAGTTAGAGCAGCTTGGACCTAGTTCGATGCGAAATGGGCCAACGACAAAAGTTCATCATTCTAAGCCGTGACTTACGAGTTATTTTGGTGAAAAAAGGTAGTTTGGGCTCACACAACCGCCTTCATAGTTTGTCAAGAAGATACGAGCTAACCGGAGTTGGATACGTGAAATGATATAAGTGTGATAAAAGCCGATGAAAAACCGTAAGGCTAGGTTTGAGTTGTTTGGACCTAGTTCTACCGGAAACGGCCAACGACCAAAACTCATAGCTATAAGCCATGACTTATGAGTTATTTTGTTGAAAAAACATAGTTTGGGCTCTCCAAATCTACCTTCATAGTTTGTCGAGAAGATACGATGCCAACTAGAGTTGGAATACGTGAAACGGTATGAGTCCGATAAAACCGATGGAAAAACTATCGAGCTAGGTTTGAGCCGTTTGGACCTAGGTCTATCTCGAAACGGGCCAACAACAAAAACTCATAGCTATAAGCCACGACTTATGAGTTATTTTGGTGAAAAAATGTAGTTTGGGCCCTCAAAATCCGCCTTCATAGTTTGTCGTGAAGATACGGGCCAATTAAAGTTGGAATACGTGAAACGGTATGAGTGTGATAAAACCGATGGAAAACCGTTAGGCTAGGTTTGAGCCGTTTGGACTCTAGGTCTATTCGAAACGGGCCAACAACCAAAACTCATAGCTATAAGCCACGACTTATGAGTTATTTTGGTGAAAAAATACATTTTGGGCCCTAAAAATCAGCCTTCATAGTTTTTTGAGAAGATATGGGCCAACCGGACTTGGAATACGTGAAACGATATGAGAGCGATAAAAACCGACGAAACCTATAGGGCTAAGTTAGAGCAAGCTTGGACCAAGTTCGATGCGAAATGGGCCAACGATAAAAGCTCATCGCTCTAAGCCTTGACTTACGAGTTATTTTGGTGAAAAAAGGTAGTTTGGGCTCTCAAAATCGGCCTTCATCATTTGTCAAGAAGATACGGCTAACCGGAGTTGGATACGTGAAATGATATAAGTGTGATAAAAGCCGATGAAAAACTCGTAAGGCTAGGTTTGAGTTGTTTGGACCTAGTTTTACCGAAAACGGGCCAACGACCAAAACTCATAGCTATAAGCCATGACTTATGAGTTATTTTGTTGAAAAAACATAGTTTGGGCTCTCAAAATCTACCTTCATAGTTTGTCAAGAAGATAAGGGCCAACTAGAGTTGGAATACGTGAAACGGTATGAGTGTGATAAAAACCGATGGAAAAACCGTCGAGCTAGGTTTGAGCCGTTTGGACCTAAGTCTATCCGAAACGGCCAACAACCAAAACTCATAGCTATAAGCCACGACTTATGAGTTATTTTGGTGAAAAAATACATTTTGGGCCCTCAAAATCAGCCTTCATAGTTTTTTGAGAAGATATGGGCCAACTGGACTTGGAATACGTGAAACGGTATGAGAGCGATAAAAACCGATGAAACCTATAGGGCAAAGTTAGAGCAAGCTTGACCTAGTTCGATGCGAAATGGGCCAACAATAAAAGCTCATCGCTCTAAGCCTTGACTTACGAGTTATTTTGGTGAAAAAATGTAGTTTGGGCTCTCAAAATCAGCCTTCATAGTTTGTCAAGAAGATACGGCTAACCGGAGTTGGAATACGTAAAACGATATGAGTTTGATAAAAACCGATGAAAAACCGTAAGGCTAGGTTTGAGCCGTTTGGACCTGAGCTCTACCGAAAACGGGCCAACGACCAAAACTCATAGCTATAAGCCATGACTTATGAGTTATTTTGGTGAAAAAACGTAGTTCGGGCTCTCAAAATCCGCCTTCATATTTTGTCAAGAAGATACGGCCAACTAGAGTTGGAATACGTGAAACGGTATGAGTGTGATAAAAACCGATGGAAAACCGTCAGCCAGGTTTGAGCCGTTTGGACCTCAGTTCTATCCGAAACGGCCAACAACCAAAACTCATAGCTATAAGCCACGACTTATGAGTTATTTTGGTGAAAAAATACAATTTGGGCCTTAAAAATCAGCCTTCATAGTTTTTTGAGAAGATATAGGACAACCGGACTTGGAATACGTGAAACGATATGAGAGCGATAAAAACCGACGAAACCTATAGGGCTAAGTTAGAGCAAGCTTGGACCTAGTTCGATGCGAAATGGGCCAACGACAAAAGCTCATCATTCTAAGCCGTGACTTACGAGTTATTTTGGTGAAAAAAGGTAGTTTGGGCTCTCAAAATCAGCCTTCATCATTTGTCAAGAAGATACGGCTAACCGGAGTTGGATACGTGAAATGATATAAGTGTGATAAAAGCCGATGAAAAACCGTAAGGCTAGGTTTGAGTTGTTTGGACCTAGTTCTACCGAAACGGCCAACGACCAAAACTCATAGCTATAAGCCATGACTTATGAGTTATTTTGTTGAAAAAACATAGTTTGGGCTCTCAAAATCTACCTTCATAGTTTGTCAAGAAGATACGAGCCAACTAGAGTTGGAATACGTGAAACGGTATTAGTGTGATAAAAACCGATGGAAAACCGTCATGCTAGGTTCGAGCCGTTTGGACCTCAGTCTATCCGAAACGGCCAACAACCAAAACTCATAGCTATAAGCCACGACTTCGAGTTATTTTGGTGAAAAAATACAATTTGGGCCCTAAAAAATCAGCCTTCATAGTTTTTTGAGAAGATATGGGATAACCGGACTTGGAATACGTGAAACGGTATGAGAGCGATAAAACCGACGAAACACCGTAGGGCTAGGT